>JANHFT010002072.1:54076-64424 GCA_032467955.1 Pseudoxenodon macrops
CATCTTTAATCTGACCTAAGCGTAGTACACAAATTTATCTGCTACAATGTCCTACCTGTCAATGACTACGTCAGCTTCAACCGCAACAATACACGAGCACACAATGTAATGTAAACCGCTCCAAACTAGATTACAGAAAATACGACTTCAGCAACAGAGTGATCAATGCCTGGAATGCACTACCTGACTCTGTGGTTTCATTCCCCAAACCCCAAAAACTTTAACCTTAGACTGTCTACTGTCAACCTCACCCCATCTCTAAGAGGTCTGTAAGGGGCGTGCATAAGCGCACCATTATGCCTACCGTCCCTGTCTTACTGTCCTATTGTCCTCATTTATCTGTACTTACTTTATTTATGTTTATACCTATATCTGCTATCTCATAGATGTTTGACAAATAAAATAAATAAATAAAATAAATACTTGAAAGGAAGTTGAAATTCACACCCTCCATGTGAGAATCCATGTGGATTTTGCACTGGCAGAACCACCTGATAATATGAATGTCATGCAGTTCAGACATTTTTAGATCCCAAAGGAATCTGCTCATCTTCCCTACTCTCACCTGCAGAGTTTCTGCGCTAACCAGGATGATTTCTTGACAAATTAAACTAACAAGTATAAATATGAATTAGTCAGTAGCAGCATTTTAAAATAAAAGCATTTGTGGTCGATCTCAATGTAGGTTGCATCCATAAAAATGTGATTTGCACATAATTGCAATGATGGATGAATACAGGAGAATTCAAGGGAAGATTAATCTACCCTGCTACCACTACCACCACCCAAAAGAAAGTTAAGGTCCTTGCTTTTTCATTCTTGGATGGCTTATAGTGATTTCAGGTTATGCAGTTATAAAATCAGTGGGACAATCTCTGCTTCTGACCAGAGGTTCCATTGCATTTGTCTCTCCCATGTGGTGCACACCCAGGAGTCCCATTTATTCAGCTATAATGGTTTTACTCAGATGAGAAGCTCCAGGGAATTAGGCACTTACTTACATAAAACAAATACCAATTTGGAGGTAAGGAAAAGGGGCAAAATCTGTTAGGCAGAGTACTGTATTCCTTACTGTTTGTTTCTTTTAACTGATGCCTTTAGATTATGAGGAATAGCACAAAAAAAGCAATATTTGTATAGCAGGAGAGTATTAAATTGAGTCAGTTATGGAGTTCCCTGAAGGTAGTACACAAAGGACCTAGTTGGTAAGAGAAAAACATGTGATTGTTTGTACAGGTGCACGTAGAAGGTAAGTGTTGCTTTAAATGCACCGGGACATTTTCAGCAGATGCAAAGAATGAGAAAAAGAATGCCTTTGAATTGAACAATGCTGAGTAAAAGAGGCTCAAGCAATTTTGCAGTATCTTCAGCCCACAGGATTCTTTAATTCCAGGTTTGACATCTACTTCCCTTGTTCTTTGTGCATGCAATATATGTAGAGTAAGACTTGGTTGACAGGTAAACATAACAGAAAAACTCAGAGGCTTGTTTTACTTGTGAAGATATTGACATTTGCGAATAAAGCTAAGACAGTTTTCGAGAAGGACATTTGGCTTCTGATTTAAGTTCTATAACAAGGTAGTTTTCTTGTTGGGGTGCAATCTCTGTCCTGTTCTAATAACCAAACAAGTGCAAGTATTCACAACTTTGAATAGTTATAGAAAACTAAGTCAATATAATCCATGGGTTTCAATTATTACCAGTTACAGAAGCCAAATATATATTTTTCTATTCATTAATCTTCAGACAGGCAGATCCCAAATTAAGATCCAGGATCCCTGCCATCCCCTGAAAAATTCATGTAAAGATTTTGTCTTGGTAAAAAAATTTGCTGCTTTTACTCTAAATATTATGCATTGCCTCTGTCCTATTTCTATATGGGAAGTTGTAAAAGTATGTCTGAGTTTTGATTTTAACATTTTAATGCCCTGCATTTCTATATTAATGTGTTACTCAGTACAGAGAGCCAAAGTTTGAAATCCAATTTAAATAAAGCACTTTTTTAAAAAGCACTTTTAAAAAAATAAGGGGAAAAAATAAGAGCTAAAATTATCTGTACTACAGATCAAATACTTTTTAAAGTAAGAGCTATCCAACTGTAGCCAATTCAACAACAAAAACCACCTCAGCTTAAAACAATGTGTGAATTTAGTCATAGTCTTGACTAAGCAAAGGAAGAGCAAACATAACAGAACAAGGACCTGATATTCTTAGATTCTTAGCATAAAGTTAGAATGAAGTTTTAGTCGGATTCTGGAGACTGAATTGAAATATTTGATTCCTGAATTCCACCTAATAAAAACCCATGCTTCTGATAGATCTTTAGGAAGAGGTATTTGGAACACAAGGGTATGCTGAAATATAACCAAAAGCCAAAAAGCGAATTTATAAAATTATTAAGTGGAAATAATGCTTTAAACATTAGATCTCATTTTCCGCCATCATTTCATCTGATAAGTTTAAAAGCAGCTTCATGGAATGAGGCTCAAGATACATGAGAAGATAGATTCCCCAAACATTGTGCACTTCAGAAGAAAACCCATCCAGCTCAGTTAGGAAAAGAACATAACACTCCTACACTCAGTTACATATATGGGTAAGCCTAAAATACAATCTCCAAATCCTCCTGCTTTCAGCTGTCCTGGCTGTGACCCTTGCTTTGCAGCCTTTCCCAAAACAAAAGATGATAAATCCAGATGCCAGATGACAGATGGCACTAACAAAAGCAAAAGTATTTCTTTGTAATAAATACCTGAATAAATATTAGCCCTATTATGACCAGTAGGGTATATAGAAATGTAGGGAATATGGGATTCAGACAGTTGGCACAGTCTATCTGCATTGAGGCAGTTACTTGCAAAAGGGAGACTTCAGTTCGGTTGCCATATATTGGGTAAATGAGGAGGGTGATGGGAAGAGGGAGAATGGAGGAGAAAACAGGAAAAGGCAACAGAAATACAAGGGTTGGTGATGTCTATGAATGCCTAGGCTGTTGTGAAATAGTGCTGATCAGATAGAAAGAGCTTTCAATGCCCAGTGGAAAGTAAAATGGAAAAGGCTAAGACCAGAAAAGGAGACCCAGTTTGATATGGTGGTGAAGGGACCCAACTAGAAAACAGAAGACTTGAGTTCTGTTCCTGACTTGGGCACAAAGCCAGTCAGGCGATCTGGGGCCAGTCCCTCTCTCTCAGCCCTAGGAAACAGGCAAGGGCAAAACATTTCTGAAACCTTGCCAAGAAAACTGCAAGGATTTGTCCAGGCAGTTGCCAGGAGTCAAAACTGACTCAAAGACAATACGCACGCAGACATGCACCACAAAAACAAAGCCAAGAAAGAGCCAGCCAGAAAAATGTCTGACTCTATGGTTAGTGCAATTCCCAAGTTCACATGGAGATGAACTGGGGCATCTATGGATGCCCAAGTTAAGTTAAACAAAGGTTGCAGCCAATTGTTTACTATATAGAAAATAACTCTTGTGCCCCAATCCTGATCTTGTTTTGCTCAAAGTATGCAAGCAGGAAATCATGGAGAAGCTACTTCTTTCAGTTTTGAATGTACCAGCCTCTGAAACTGTAAATCTTGTTAAGCTGGGGTTACTCTCTGTGGAGAAAAGCAGTATTTCAGCCCTTAGAGAAAGAGCTAAATTTAAAATCCTGTTATGGAACATGGATCATAAACCAATAAAGAAAAAGCTGAAACGAAAACAATATTTCCACTCTGTTTATAGATGAACATTGTTTTGTTTTGCTTTTCCCCATGGAACACACATCACTCAAATATTTGGACCATAATGCTCTTAAATGTAAAATTCTTCCCATAGTGATGGCAATATTAACAAGTTAACATTTTAAGTAGATCAGGTATCACTTGTGATTCAACTTACAGCAGTATTACGTCTTCTCATGGGCTTAGCACCATCACAATGTATTCTGAAAGCAAACACGGAGGAGTAATATAAAACAGAATATATTAAGGTTGCAACAACCAATTCAATGTACATCATGTTACTGGCACCTTGTATCATTTGCCAATTATTTACTATTATTCTGCAGCACATATGTGACACCCAATGGCCACTTTTAGAATTATATTTCTAATACATTAATAAGATTTTAGAGCACCCATTGGGCATCAACGAACCTGAATGTTAAAAACTAATTCCCCAAAAGTCAACAAGTAGAAAAACACCTCCCAAAAGGAAAAACCACACAACACAATGTGTCATAATGTATTCAAAATAAATAATTTGTATACCATATGCATGCATTAAAAAGCAAGATGCATTATATAAATGTGTGAATGCAACCAAATGTTTTCTCCCATTACCTCCTTATTAGATTTATGGATACACCCCATTTGTTACAATGCTGGATGTGAATCTGTGACAGTTTCTGAATGCAAATTATTATATTTCATTTTAGGTGGGTTTGTTTGGTTTGGTTTTGAAAATAAAGATTTTTCTTAAGTTCAACTCTCACTACCACAGAACACATCATTGTAATTTTTATTGCAGCAATCAGAAATGTTTTACTTTTCCATTCTGGTTGATCAGCCCAGGAATTCATGTAGTCTCCTATCTAAATATTTAGTATTTACTAATTAAATACTAGCTAAATTAGTATTTATTTAAATAATTCAATTAGTATTTATTTAACCCTCCTGAAATTTTCAACTTCTACCAGTCAACTCAGTACTGCCACCTGCTTGGATTAGATTTATGTCTTATAAATTTACAAAGAAATTGAATTCCCTAATTTATATGGGTTAGGGAGAGACCCAGTCACTCAAGATCTTTCTTATGGTGGCAATTTGCAAGGAGACTCTGAAGCAACGCTCAGGAACAGCCGGGTGAGACATCCATAACATGGATGGTATTAAAAAATCATCCCTTTATTTTTCAAACTGACAATAAGTTGCGCTTTTCATTTCTTACAACACTTTACAGGTAAAGCAGCTTGACTTATAACAGTTCATTTAGTGACTATTCAGTTACAACGGCACTGAAAGAGATGAGGTTTTTTTCACACCTACAAACCAGAGGTGGGTTCCTACCAGTTCGGACCGGTTCTACTGAGTAGGTAGTAGACCGCTGGTGACATCATGGAGCCGGTTCTGGTCCGTGGGTGCCACCATCTTTTTTTTGGGTGGGGGAGATAGATATTTTTTGATTTTTGGGGATTTTTTTTTCTTCTGCGCATATGCAGAAGCCAAGTTTCCGACACTGTGCATGCGTTGCCATCTTGTTTTTTGCCTTTTTTTTAAAAAAAATTGTACTTTTTTAATGCGCATGCACGCACCCATGAGGCACACCCACGCAGCATGGGAGGCAGCAAACCAGCTGCAAGGTAAGTTAGAACCCACCCCTGCTACAACCGTTGCAGAATCCCCATGGTCACGAGATCAAAATTCAGGCGCCTGGCAACTGATACATATTTATGATGGTTGCAGTCCTGGGGTCGATGTGATCCCCTTTTGTGATATTCTGATAAGCAAGTCAATGGGGAAACCAGATTCGCTTAACAACTTTATTACTAATTTAATAACTGCAGTGATTCAGTCAACAAATGTGGCAAAACTCACAATGTCTTGCTTAGCAACAGAAATTTTGGGCTCAATTGTGGTCATAAGTTGAGGACCACCTGTATTTATTGTATTTATGAAGCTATAAAAGGGTCTTTGCGATCACAGCCTGTTACTCCTTTTAAAAATTAAGTGTTATTTTGGGGACATTATTGTTGAAGGATGAAGAGATTTGTTAGAGGTGAGCTAAAATAAGTAAGTGTGGAGTGCTGTTTTCTTTCATTATTTTAATGAATTTGCCACTTTTATTTGACATTGAGTTATAATGTCTGCTTTTGGATTGTTTGTTGTAGGAGACTGACATCTTCTGATCTTAATGGATTTTGATTGACCAAGAGATACCAGCTTATCTATAGTTATTTTTTTTAAAAACTTTTCACCACAAGAGGGAACTAAAGAACAGACGATGAAGCTACATCTAAAGCCATCTAAACCAGATTGCAAAAATTATTTTGGAGCATTAAAAAAAAAAGAATTCATTTCAACTATGTTCCAAAGAAGTCATGAAAAGGCAAGGATTTAACATTAGATGCATGAGAATTTATTTGGTCTTCTTTCTTTTGGGATAGCGTTTCTGGTTTTCATGCTTAAAATAGAAAAAAAATCAGAATTTAGTTTGAAAAAGTAATAATTACGTAGAAGTAGATCGTAATAATTATTGGTAATGTTACAAATTTAGGTTCCAATTATATTAGTATTTTATTGTGTTAGGAGTCAGAAGTCAACACTTTTTCTACTTTTTTTATCTTCCCTTTTTAAAACTTTTCGTTGTATTTTATACTATAATAAATGTTAATAGAATTTTCAAAGTAGGTTGAAGCGCTTCGAACTATAATCTTCCTAGTTTGAATGGCAGGGAATGAATACAGGAACATCATTTTGTTTGAAAATGCCACTGCAGTGGTATAAGATGGCTTGACATGGAGGTTTTTGATATATTATCTCAGGTTTCCAAACTTGGCAACTTTTAATACCTGTGGACTTCAGTTCCCAGAATTCCCCAGCCAGCCATGCTGATATATTTGTAAAGTATCCCCATCTTATTCAGTTAAAACTGTATGTGTATAGGGGTTCTTTGGTTTTGCTTGGTACTACATGGGAACCCATCCAATCCATGTTACAGACAAACAATATGAACAAATGCAAGTTGCAAAAAAAGAACAAAATACAAGTAGTCTTTGTTTATTGTCCACTTGTTCAGCAACTGAAGTTGTGATGGTGCCGAACAAGGGATACATACTTAAATAGGTCCTCAAAGTTGCAGCAGCTGCAACATCCCCATGGTCATGTGATTGCAATTCAGGATGGTTGGCAACTGGCTCACAATTATGTCACACACAGCATCCCAGGTACATAACCAACATTTGCAACCTTCACAACTGGCTCCAGGAAAACAAAATCAGTGAGGAAACCAGCTGAAGGTCAAAAATGGCCATCACATGACTTGTGAGATGCTGCAGCGATGTGGGATTCACCTACCAATGGCAATAGCAACTACCAGAATTGTTAAGTTGGTGCAGCCAAGCGACAATTGTGCCTTACCACTGCGTTACTTAACAATGGGATTCCCAGTTCCTATTACCGTTGGTAAGTGACAATTATCTTTACAATGCAACAAGGCAGCTAGAAAAAACTAGAATTTATTCCAAACTTGCTCCAGAATAGCAAAAAGGGGCTTGGTGCATCTTCAGTACAAAATTCCAGTTACAAGCGTTTCATTACATTCCATATATCACAGACTAATACTTCATAAAGACAATGTATATTTATTCACTTTACAAAGGAGAGCAGCATTAAGTTGCAACAGCTCCAATTATAGACAAATTAAACTGTACATTATACTGGTGAATGGCTCAAAAACTTTACCCAATTGTTTATATTCAGCTTAATTGAGCTAATAGCAACCCCATTCTTCCCAAGATTAAAAATTCATAATAAATGTATAGGTTTTGTGTAACGTTATTCACAAGTCTCTGCCCTCCCCATTTTCATTATTTTTCTCCCTCCAAAGAACTCTCCCTGGGTCAGCAAGTAAATTTATATACAAACGCAAAAAAACAAAAAGTTAGGATTAAGCACGAGTCTTTTTTTTCTAAGTACATGAAAAATGACTGATTTACACACACATATAAAAAAGTCAGTTTAGTCATAAAACCTGGTTTGCAATGTATCATGGTTAAGGTATGAATAATTCTCTTATGAGAGAATGGATGTTTTTGTGGAGGAAAGAGGAAGAACTACGAAGAAATTCAAAATAATGTTTCTGAGTCTTACAAAAATATTTATTTTCTTCCAAAAAAATTGTAGCAAGATGCCAGCTAGGAAAATATTTAACTAAAGCAGACTAAGAAGATAGTGGTCTTCAATCCATCAGAACTTAAAACAAAGCTGCAATAGGGTCATCGCCCAATGGGGATCGATAAGCTATTAGACTTGAGCTGTAAAATGAATATCCAAATAAAAAAGATAATTTGCTTGCTATGTGGAAGAAAATTGTTTCATTGTGATCCCTAGAAATATAGAACTGAAAAACGATGGAATCACTATGCACTCCAGATTTGGAAACAAAGAGTTTTCCAATATGCCATCGGATATATTAGGAATCAAGTGTGTACTCCTTGTGTGATCCAAGTGGCTTCCAGCATGGCAATCCAGAAGTGACACATTTTGGTAGCCAGCTCCAACAAGCGTTCTTTCTTTAAACTGTGTGCTATTCTTCTTCACTTTCATTTTCTGGATCCAAATCTGACTCTCCATTGATTTCTTTTTCTATTGCCATCTCCTGCTCATCGTCTGACTGTTCATCTCTCTCATTATTCTCCTCATCTTCTTTCTCTTCATCTTCATCCCAATTTTCCTGAAGGAGAGAGAGAGAGAGAGAGCATCACAAAATATGCATTCACCATAATCACTTTTAACCTCTTAAGTATGTGAAGAAAGACACTGAACTTTGCTTACATCTGAATCTCTCTCTGCAGCCATCTCGTCATCTGAACCATCGTCTGATGATTCTGTCGATAAAGAACACCAATAGTGTGATATTTGCAACTAATGAAAACAAACACCAAATAAAGAAAATGGAAACCCAAACGGTGTTTCAGAACTTCTCATCAATATAGCTTTGAGTGCATCTCATCAGTATACCTACAGGTAGACCTTGCTTAATACAGGTACTCCTTGACTTGCAACAGTTCATCTACTAACCATTCAAAGTTGCAACAGCATTGAAAAAGGCAACTTATGACCATTTTTCATACTTACCAAAATGTACAATATTTCTCTATTACCCAAGCATTCAATTTTAACTGACAGGATTCAACTGAAAAGACGGCTCAACTAAAAAAACAGAGCCAGAAAGTAAAAAAGGAATACACTATCTTGAGGGGTCCTGGGTGCTCTCTGATGTTACCTAGTTTGGGTAATGAAACATCTGCAAGAAAACAACCAAGCTCAGCAAGCACCAAAGACCCCCTCATTTCAGCCCTGAGCTACAAATATTCTCCTTTATTAATACACTATCTTATTTTCTAATTGATCCAAATTGATTAGTATCAAATTTCTTTTGCTTACCTTCTTCATATACTAGTTTTGCAGTCTGATCAGTATCAGGCACATTCTGAACCTGTTCTAATGCAGCCACCTAAAAAAAAGTAATTGGCATCAACATAGATTGTAGCTAGGGCATACAGCTTGTGTTGAATTCAAATTACGTTACATCAAATAGAAATGATTAACTATGTACGATTTTTGAAAAGTGCTATTCTGTACACTATTGCTAATTTCGTCAAATAATGAAAAGTTTTTAATTCCAATAAAATAAAATGTTTAAATTATATTTTCACAAGTTTAGTAATAGCCGATTCTGCCCCTTTTTAAATTGCAACATTGTAGAAGCAACATTTGTATGTTTTGAGTAAAAATATTATTATACATTATTGTATCAAATATACCTTTCCAAAAAAACCCTCAAAATATCTATTAGCCTGTAGCAAGTAATGAAGGCACCTTACAAACTAATGATGTCACTCAACATAAACTTTTTAATGTCTATGACAAGAATCTACATTATCTTCTATACAAAACAGGCTCTAACTAACTAAAGCTTTTATCACAGGGGGAAAATATCTAGAGAGAAAAAGATAACTGAAGCTCCAACCCAAATATTAAAAGTGATTGCTTTTTGCTGGCATTAACAGATTATTTCTCTACTCAAAAAATCAAATTGTTTCTGCATTAATAGGACTCTGTAACATCTGTAACAAACTACAAGTTTTATATTTCACTACAAGAGCTGAACTGAATAAATTTTGACATCAAGAAACAGCAGCTGCTACTAAATTACAGCGAACAATGGCCATTGAAGATAAAAATGTTTTAATCTATTTTCCAACTAAAAGGGCTTGTTCTATTTAATTTATTAGATTTATGTTCTGCCTTTCTATCAATAAATATATAATTAGGTAGCTTTATGAAAACATGAATACATATGTTCTTGTGCTTTAGCATCCATCTGAAAAGAAGATAACTCTAAATTTATTATAACCCCATCCCTGAAGATTAGGAGAAATAAATTTTGTGTGCCTTCATCACTGTATTCTCAGTGAATCTGTAAAACTCCTCTACTGAAACAAAATTATACAGGTCTCTAGTGGGATAAAAGGCTTGTTGAAGCAATGCCTTCAATTAAAGATTGGAAGTACCGTATTTTTCGGAGTATAAGACGCACCGAAGTATAAGACGCACCTAGTTTTTGGGGACAAAAACAAGA
>JANHFT010002072.1:94861-105189 GCA_032467955.1 Pseudoxenodon macrops
TTCCTTGTTTTCCTCCCTCAAAATTAAGGTGCGTCTTATACTCCGGTGCGTCTTATACTCCGAAAAATACGGTACTCATTAAAATCAATCCCTGTTGTGTTTTACTTCAATATTAATGTTTTCTTTCCCTTTTGATAGGTAGTTCTGGATATGCTTTCCCCTCAGAATGCTTTGCCTGCTATTTTCCCAAGTCTTAAACAAGGGGGGATCTGCATTGTATACTTTGCAAAGTAAGTATTCATTCCTTAAATCTCCAGGTTTTGCTTTCAGTACTTAGAGAGTACAATTGTGCAAAATATTTAAACTTTATTTCATGCATGAATGAATCACACCTTTCAAACTTTTCAAGCAGACAAATATTTCCCCAGACTAATACTCCTGCCTTAAAGCGGCACCTCATTGCTTCACGTATGTGTACATTTCAACTTTGCAGGAAAGAATGCAGTGACGTGGCTATGATGGACGTGTATATGAAATAAAAAAGGAACGGAAATTTCATGAAACTTTTTCCTTAGACTAATTATACTCAATTCTTTTAACAAATCTTCATAGAATTTAACCTTCAATCCCTTTGCCATCTTGATCTTTTTTTCACTCTTTTAAGACCTTTTTCAGTCTTATATTAACTCAATATTCAGGCTCAATATTCCCGTTATTAACTTCCAATATTTGCAGATTGTGCAAATCCAGTTTTGTAAAATGCAGACCACATGTTATTTTATGTTTCCCAGTTGAGAATGAGAGGGGTTGTTGTTTTATGTGAAGTAACAGTTTGTAATTAAAATTAAAAATATTCTTACAACGATACTATGGGATGTATTTATGACAATTAATGAGATTTCAATAGAGCAGACATGTACTACAAATATCTTGGAGTGAAATAGCAGGCCTCTTTATTTTGGAGAACACAATAGAAGGCTAGTATTGTTCAATATTGTTCCTTGACTATACTATTTTCTTTTCAAAGGGAACACACTTTATTCCTGCAATGTCTTCTTCCTAAAGTTATTTCTTAGCTTCTTTATGGTCCTCAGATTTATTCTTTTTCAGAATTCAATATCCTGGAAACTGTTCAGTCCAGGTTTATAAGACTTATTTTTACAGTTCCAAGATGCAATAAGAATGCTGCCTTAGAAAGAGGTTTGGTTTCTATGGGTGCCACAGCTTGGCACTAACATATTAATTTATTTCTTGTAGGTAAAGCTCCCATCGGTTCTCAGCTACTATTTCAAATAAACTTGACTGAAAAGTGCTAATAGCAAACCCGTCCTTAGGTCTCTTTTGAGAGCTCTGCCCATTAGTTCTCCTCATGCTGTTTGTAGAATGGCACGTGCAGCCTCAGAAAGAAGGCCTGACATGACCAGCAGTGCCTCGCATAGAGCCAGACCTGGCATGCCAAGCTGTGGTATAAGATAGCAAAGGTCTATAGTTGTATAAGCATTACTGAAAAATGAATCACTAATAACTATCACTAATAATTGATACCAGATTGAATAAATATGCATTAAAATTGGGCTAGAAAATTAATTCTAAAATACATTTTTAGAAATTCATTAGAAATATGCATAATTGTTTATTTTTCTACCAGTATCACTCAGGTTATTGAATTGATGGAAGCTATCCGGATCAGAAAATTAGCCCTTTTTTGTGAAAATGTTTTGGAAGTTACACATAGAGATTGGCTAATATGCCCAGCTACATGGGAAAAGAGAAATGTTCTTAAAAACATAGCATCTGAACTAAACAACAATGATAAAACTATTTGTCATTGTGAAAATGATGTTTCTGCTGAAGAGAGAGCAAACGAAGGTAGGAAATAAATTAGGTTCTTTGTAATAACTGAAATATTGTAACCTAGTGATGTCTTGTTCAGAAGAGGTAGGTTGGATTTATGCATACTAAATCATGTTTACTTAATTGTAGTTTGCTGAATAAACAACAACTTTCTTGAATCACATATTATGAATGAACAATGGAGACCTAAATGATCTCTGAGCATGATTGTTTGCTTGCAGACATTTAATTACCTAACTAGGTAACATCAGTGCTAGTGAGTCTGAAGTTTGTTCCCTGTTTATATACAGAGCTTGTTGCCCTGCCAGTGTTGGTGGAGATATAGTTTGTCTCCTTGGTAGTTCTTTGGTTAGGGTATTGTTTTTTGTTTGCTTGATTGTTTGCCTGGTGTTAATCCCTGCTTTTATGAGTCTTGGTTACCAGAGGATACGGTTGAGTTCTGCCCCTTTTGTTTCCATCTTAACTTTTGGTTGTCTCTTGAATAGTGTGTAAATATGGCTTATTTCGGTGTGTCTGTTGATGGTTGATTTGTCTAAATACCAATGTCTGATATTCCTTTCCTTCAGGGATGACAATATGAAATAAAATTCATATCCTCCTCTTATGGGAAAGGAAACAGGGAAAGTTGCTAAAGTTCCCAAGGCTAGGGGGAGGGGAATGAGAATTGGCACAGGGATGAGAAGTTCGATAGCAGATTTGTTTCAAGAACGAATTTGAAATAAAGAATTTTGGTCATTTACATATTTTATTTTATTTCAATAGCTCTTGCTTCTGCCAATAAAAGAACACCTTATGTTGCTAAACCTTTCCCATATCAAGTTGGTCACACAGGTAAGAATGACTTAGCAAAAATGTTATAAGCTATACATTTCATTATTGCTATGTTTTTCATAAGCACTGAAAGTATTTTTAGACATGAATAATAAAATAAAATGCTAATGACTCTTAAAACATTAGTTTTTCTCCCCTTTCATATAGTATTCCTTGTCAAGCTGAGGAAATTTAATTCTCTATATCCAAACACTACTCCAGATGGTATCTGCCAATTTGAAGACTGTTCTTCATCAGAAATAACACATTAGAAGAAATTTTCTTTGATATGGGTATGATTTGGGAAACAACGGATGTGTTTACATTGACTAAAATACAGTATGTTTCAATATACTAATGTGTTTAACAAATAAAAGAAGTTTAGATAACAAATATTTTGACATGTATTTTGTGTTAAATTTGCTATTCATTTTGAAACTTGTTAAGTTTTGTTATTCTTCATTTCCAGTAAACCAGTCCATGGATTTATCTCGACTACTTTTCTTCCCATTTCTAGGCCGGTCATCTGTTAAAAAAAAATGGAAATATTTGGGAGCTTAGAGTGTTATTATGGATAAGCAAGAATGCTTTTTTATTCAGGTAGTCCTCGACTTGCAGCAGCTCATTTAGTGACCATTCGAAGTTAAAACTTCACTGAAAAAAAGTTATTTATGGCCGTTTTGCACACTTACGACTGTTGCAACATCTCCATGGTCATGTGATTTACATTCAGATGCTTGACAACTGACTCACATTTATGACAGTTGCAGTGTCCCGGAGTCATGTGATCGCCTTTTGTGACCTTCTAACAGGCAAACTCAATGAGGAAACCAGATTCACTTAACAACCGTGTTACTAATTTAATAGCTGAAGTGATTCACTTAAGAAATGTGGCAAGAAAAGTCATAAAATGGGGCAAAACTCACTTAAGAAATGTCTCACTTAACATAAATTTTGGGCTCAATTGTGTTCGTAAACTGAGAACTACCTGTAATTCAGAACAGATTACATACATAGGAATAATAGAATGAAAAGCCCAGCTAGCAAAATAAAATTGTAAAAAGGCTTTCCAGTGAACTACATACCATAGTTGCTTAGACTACTTTCTATTGTTCTTGCCTTCAGCTCATTAACTATAATTTCTTGGTGCATTAGATGTTCTTTCATTAAGTTTAAACCTACTCTCTAGTTTTCATGTAGACACAAAACATTGCCAGCAAGAGAGACATACATGTGATCTCTAAATATACAGCCCTTTTGACCTCTTGGCTCTAGTTAGACTAGAAGTTTAAGCGTTACAGTAATATTTTATTTCTATGTTCACTTAACTTACCTTGGGAGCGACAATGATAAGATGGATCAAGGAGCATTTTATCTGTTGGATCAAGCAAACCAGGAGTGACATGTTGCTCCATCATTTCCAGAGTGTCAGTGGAGGAGGAAGATGATAATCCCAGCCTTATATATCGTGTTTTTTTCCCACAAAGTGAACAGTCTACAGGTGTGGCATTGGGTCCTCGAGGCAACTGTACTTTGTTTCTGCAACTGTTTCTTATAGCTCCACTATGGTAAAGAGACCGTTCCCGCTGCCATACATAATGTGTTGAAGCAATTGCCATTACCTGTATCAAAGACTCTTATCTCAGAAAGGACTGCATCAGAACTATCATATAGCAAACAGAGCACATAAATTATAAAGGCTAGCGGGCAAGATTCATTTTCTTAATTAACAAGAACATAATTACAAAACAAAAAAACTCTTATTCATTAGCAAAATTGGTTCAATAAGTATAGAGTGAGAGAAAGTGAAAAGGCAAGCACCACTTTCAAATGAATGCCACATCTATGTTTGGAAAAAGCTGAACTAAAAAGTCAAAAGTGCAGAAGGGAGGTTCAATGGAGCACTGAGAGCAGTCCTGACAGCTTCATTCCTTGCCCCTCTATCTGTGACAACTTCACCAGCGTCGTGAGTAAAAGGTGGCCTTTTGTGCCACGTGGGTCAGGCTGTTCTGGAACTCTGGAGATCTTCAAAAGATAAGTGAGCGATCAGTAATGAGGTGGGGTGGAGCAAGTGCAATCTGGTGGGCTTGCAAAACGGGCCCAGTGCCTGTGGAGACCAGCAGGACAGGATGGGGAGGGGAAGTAACTGGGTACCCCAGAGGATTGTAAGCAGAGCATGAGATATCTCAGTGAGTGGGGCGAGACCTTGAGTGGTTGGAAGTAGGTGGCCTGTTCCAGCACTGTGCTTCCATGGTCTTCTCCACTTTGAGATACCTCATGTGCACTTAACAACCTGTGCATTCAATTAATGAATGTGTTGTGGAAAACAGGAAGGGATCACATTCATTTAATGTGATCCAATTAACAAATCCTCGGGTTATGAATGTAATTGACAGGCTTTATTATATTTGTAACTTGAGGATTATCTGTAGGCAAAATAGCACATTTCCCAAGGTTTTTATTGTTAGCATTAGATCCTCCTGTGCTGTGTGGCATATAGGGAAGCAAGGGATCTCCAGCATTTTCGAACTTGGGCAAGTACTTCAGCATCTTCCCATGTGATGTTTAGTGTCTTTTAAGTTTTCCATGAATGTTCTTTGCCAGGTCATAATCTCTGCATGGAGAACATGACTTGCAAGTTGGAGTGTTTTGCATGCTGAAACATTTTTGGAGCACTTCTTTAGAAATATAGTCAAAATAGTGAATCTTTAGGATTCAGTGAAGGTATCTTGTTGGAAGATATCACATCTCTTGTTAATACTTGCTGACGCCTTCCAAATCTTGCTGGCATAAATGGTTGTCAGGATCACTACAGAAGCAAGCAAACAGTTTAAGTTTCAGTGATATAGATGATAAGGACCAGATTTTATTCATCATCTGGAAGACAGCTGTTGCTTTTCCCATGCAGCACTTGATGTTCATCTCTCCAACTCCATTTTGGGCGATTACACTACCCAACCTTTCTACTTTCTCAAGTCACTGATCTGAATGTCATTTCCTGTATCTGTAGTGGAGCTCACATACATGATCTTCGATTTCTTGGCATCTATCCTGAGTCCAATTTAGGTTGCTTCTTTATCTAAGGCAGTCGTCACTCATTGCAATTTTGGCTTGTTTTCCTCAAATAGGACACTATCATCTGTAAATTCCAGGTCGCCAAGACAGTTTTGGTCAGAATAAAGAATGCCTTTCCTGATGTGTGATGTTCATCACATAACATAGTCAAGGGCCATAAGGAAGAGAATACAGCCTTGTCTAACTGGTAGTAATTTGGAAGGAGTCTGGACAGCCATTTTCAGTCTTAATTCAGCAGTTTGATTTTAGGTATAAATTTTAAAGATAATAATGAAGACTGTCAATACACCATATAAGATGTAAGATCTTCCAGAGAGATTCTTGGTGGACACTCAAATGCTTTCTTAAAATCAATAAAGGTGATGGCCAGCAGATGTCAATGCACTGTTCTATGATATTTCATAAGGTGAAGAAACAAAAACGGCAAGAATAATCTCAAGAAAATTTAGTCAACCAGGCAAGAGTTTCTGTTTCAAGCCATATTGCTTATTTGACACCACTGGAGCAAACTGCCCATGGGGTCTGCTGCCAGAAGTTGAAAACGATCTCAGCCAAGAATATCGCACAAGAATTGGGACATGGAATGTGAGAACACTACACCAGGTCGAAAAATCTCAAATTCTGCAGCTCTTTGATGACTACAAGCTAGACATCTTAGATATCATAAGATCAGTTGGATAGTGGCCAAATTAATAGGAATGGCAAGATCATCATAAGCAAGCCATGAAGGGTGGCATGAACACGGGGTTAGCCTTGTTTTAGGAGAATGGGCAACAAAGGCACTTATTGGATGGAAACTAGTCGGCAATAGAATGATTGCTGCTCCTTTTGCACTGTGAACAAATTCCCAAGTAATAGGAAAAGTAAAAAATAGAGTCATTTGAAATCCCTCTTTGGCAGAAGCAGTGGAAAACCTATAATGCAATATTGACTGTCCAGTTGCACTTACATCCATCATTATGAAATGTTTTGAGAACATTGTATCCAGCCTCCCTGCAGCATTTGACTTGCTTCATTTTGCTTACTGTCTAAATCACTCTGCAGAGGATGCTATTTCTTCTGTTCTCCATCTGAGCTCGGCGCACTTAGAAGACAGAAACAATCATGTGCGAATGCTGTTGTCGACTTCAGTTCGGCATTTAATTCAATCATTCCTCACCATCTAGTAGACAAACTGGGCCTTTTAGGCTTTGTGCAATTGGATTCTTGATTTTTTTATTGATAGGCCCCAGTATGTGCGAGTTGGGACTAATATTTCTAACATTCTCTTGAGTGCAAGTTCTCCTCAGGGTTGTGTCCTAAGTCCGCTGTTGTTCAGCCTGTTGACCCATGACTGTTGTGCTAGGTTTGCCACCAACCATATTGTGAAGTCTGAGGATGATACAAGGGTAGCAGGCCTTATTCAAGATGATAGTGAGGGTGTTTACCGCAAGGAAGTAGGTTTGATGAACTGGTATAACCAAAACAGCTAGTATCTAATTATATAATGTACACTGTATTCATAAGTTATTTCATATTTTACAATGTGCTAGTATCATGTTTTTAAAACATACACCCACTTTGATGAAGGTCAATTATTCATTAGAGTGGTTTGAAAACATGGTATAAACTAGCAATTAAAGTGAGTAAAAATAACTTTTAACAGTATTTAAAAATCATTTCTAGAATTTTGAAAACAAGGAAAGGTGTTGTATTAGAAAACAGAAGTTGTTTATTATAATTTACCTATCCTCTTTCTTAATAATATGAAACATACATTTCTTACCTCTTCACAGCAACGTCTGCTTACTATAGCTCTATAACCCATCTTACTCCACAGTTCATCTCTCAGAGTCAAGAAATCTGGGAAAAGCTTTCTCCAGGTTTTTCCTAAAGCCCATGGGAAAATCTCATATTTTGACTCTTCATCGTCTTCTTCAACTGTATTTGCAAGGTATCTACAATAACATGTATATGACAATTAAACATAACTTTAATCAAATGTTTGCCACTGTCTCCCATCTTTTTTTCTTACCCCCCCATTCCCATGTCATTGCAGATTGCTCAAAGCAATTTAGTTTGGACAAACATCCCTAAGCTTATATTTTATATTAGAGAAATAGATTATCATTTCTGACATTTGCTTATCTTAACCTAATATTCAGAGTACCAAACTCAGAACTACATGTGCAAAGAAAGTCAAAAGCCAAAATACAGAAATAGAAATTCAGGCATCCTGAAAATCTCAGTTTTTTAAAGAAATGAAAGTCTTGCAGTTTCAGAATATAGAAGTAATGCTGAATGTAAATCAAGTAAAAATACCAGTATCTGGCTTTAATATTTCTAATTGATAATTGATATTTCGTTTATATATGCATTGCAAAGATTTATATTGCTGCCATCTTCAAATATAACCCTAGGAGACTAGAAACAATCAGAACAATATAAATATGTAGAAACACAAATACAAAATTAAAAAACACCCTACTCCAATAAAGGTATCATAACCAGCTGCCCACACCAGTTGAGTTCACATCCTGGCCTAGCACCTGGTGGAAAGAGTCAGGTATATATGGCCTTATGGAAAACGAAGTGAGTGGAAGCCCTTCAAATTTCAGGCAAGAGACTGTTGCATAGGACAGGTGCCATTACAGAGAAGGAACACCTCCTAAGTCTTACCAGATGACATTGTTTGATAGAGGGGACCTGGAGCACACATACGTTTTTACATTTGGTAAGCTGGATAGACAGCCTCAAGGAGAAGTGCATCCTCAAATAAACTGGCCTGTATCATTCAGGATTTTAAAGGTGATAATCAGCACTTTGAATTGTATTTGAAAGATCATTGGGAGCCACTACAGTGTGTACAATTGGGAAACTTTGGAGTACCAGAACTGAACCTGCCAGTGCATACTGGACCAGCTAAACCTTTAGGCTAGGGAAGTGGGGGTCTCCAAGAGCAGTCTTACATTGCAACAGTAAAATCAAGAGATGATTGAGTGACCATGAATAGGGCCTCACAGTTTTGGGATAAATATGATGTGTAATAAAAGGTAACATTTTCAGAGGAAAATATTCACTTGAATTACATATCTACTACAAAGTTTGACAACTGAACAACCTAAATGGAGTCCCTGTGCCCTTACTATGGCTAAAAGATTGACACTGCAGCACTGAAAAGATAAGTGTATGGCCCCATTTACTATTAGCATTGAAGACCTGATTACACTTGTCGTGTATGAGAAGATTATACAGTAGATACAGACTTTATATGGACAAGTATAATGGAATGTGAAACTAATTTATACAAAATATAGTATGTTAAAAAGAAATAATGATAGTTATAGAAGTATATTAGAAATAAATATACACACTTTAATTGTGTTTACATTAAGTATATATAGAATTGTACCTGTCATCTTTTCTAATGATTTTGTTTCTTTTTTCTGTTGTATTTTTCACTTTTTAAAAACATCTTTTATGCATTTTTCCCTTTGAGAATATACCCATTATAATTATCTTTGTGTTTTGTTCTTTTTCTGTTACTATTTTAAAAGTAAAAAATTAAATTTAAAAACACCACTCCGTCTTCATAGGGTTGTATACTACCCATTCTTCCAGACTCTCACAGTAACCCCTCCAGATGCTCACAATCTCCAGTTGCCTCAACCACATCACTAATCCAGCCTGTGGTAGAAATGTACATCTGAATATCATCAGTATATGTATGATACTTCCAGAGGTGGGTTCCTACTGGTTCTATCCGGTTCTATAGGTTAGGTAGTAACTCCGCTGTGACTTCACGGAGCAGGTTCTGTCGGTGGCTCTGTGGGCGCCGCCATCTTGGATTTTGCTTCTGCGCAGAAGCTAGTTTTTGACTGCTGAGCATGTGTTCACTCACGCGCTTTGCACGTGTGCTTGAGGCACGACCCTGAGTGAACTGGCAGTAAGAAGATTCAGAACCCACCTCTGGATACTACACTCCATACTAATTTTGACCTCACCCAACAGCTTGATGTAAAACCCTAAGGCACTCCTCATAAAAAGGGCAAAGGGCTACGTCTGTCCCCCTAGCACTGACCAGAGCTGACCATATGATATGATGTGATATAGCCAGGAGATTACTAGGATTAACTGGCTGATGTATCTTCAAGGCTTCAGATGTTTCACCTTGAAGTGACTGTTTCTTTAGCACCATCCAGGGGACACATGTCACTTAAGGAATGTCACGGATGCAAATAGACATCCTGCACTGAACTTGGTTTATTCAGCAGCAGAGTTTTGTGCCACAGTATGGCTTAATAGACCCCACACAAATAGAATTGATGCACACAATTGCATGAGTCAATGTGCATTGTTATTGGGACAATCAGGAGCGAAACAGGTCAAGATCCATATATCCAGCTATTTCTATTGCTAAAGAACTTGCAGAAGATGATTTTGATATGCACAATATGTAAAACAAAATTGCTCCACACAATGTCGAAGTTTGCCTTGCATTTTGTTTTTTTTTGTTTTTTTTAATAGACTTTATTACATTTTTGAAAAAAAAACATTAAAAAAGAAAACTTACATTTTCATTTCTCACGACTATCTTAACACTGATTATATCTTCTCTTTACCATCTTTTTCTCTTTCTTATTTATACTTTACAATTATATATATATATA
>JANHFT010002072.1:124138-134461 GCA_032467955.1 Pseudoxenodon macrops
GGACCTTGGAGGTCTTCTAGTCCAACCCCCTGCCTAGGCAGGAAACCCTACACCACTTCAGATAAATGGTTATCTAAGATCTTCTTAAAAACTTCCAGTGTTGGAGCATTCACAACTTCTGGAGGCAAGTTGTTCCTTGGACATACTATTCATTGGACATATTATGATATAGGAAGAATTTGGACAAGGAATTAATAAACTACACCCAAATCAAACTCAATGAGTGTTGTTTCTGAAAAGCTTTAAAAGGATTATATGATTTTTAGAAATCAAGCCTGTCAATTCAAACTCTTAAGATTTATAAAAGCAATATGTATACTTTAGTGCAGCTACTCTTATGACAAATTAACAAGACTTGAAATACAATAATTATGTTTACAGTTGAATGAAAAGAAGCAAAACAAATAAGCCATATTAAAAGTCAGAACAAAAATTTTGTACAGAAAGCTAATGTTATGCTAATAAACTTCCTCAAGTGCAAACCAAATATGCATGGACCTAGTTCTAGGGAATTTCTTAATTATATAGCATAGGTCTGAAGGATAGGGAGGATGTACAAGATGAAGAATTTGATCTGCCTGCATTCCACTTATGAAATAAGACCACTGTATACAATTCTGTGCCTACAGCAAATACATGTTCTAGATCAGATAGAATCCATTGATAATGAACTGAGAGAATAGTTCAGTCAAGAGATCAATCTGATATTTTCATTTTACCGACAAATACTGTCTTCCATATATTTATTCCATTCAGTTCTTTAACATAAAACAAAAAAACTCTATGGTATCTTAAAGATAATTTTTATCGTCCTGAACAACTATTAAACCAAGTGCTTGCTGCTATACACCTAGGACCAGTTATCTAAGTTATCTCATTAATACTTCATAAAAATGTGCTGGCATTATTATGATCACACTTTCCCATTCTTTTGTTGTTACTGTAAGCTAGTATGAATATCCTATGGATAGACATAGAAACAAAACATCTATTTCAAATATCTACTGGTCATTGTTTGTCACCAGACGCTGAATAGAACTTTGTAGGCTGGGTGTAGCCTCAGTCCATAGATTTCCAGTTGGTCTTGCAGAATGACAGTTCACTGGGACCTTTAAGTTCCTGAACTAAATGCAAGATACTAGAAACTCGCCCCCCCCCAGTATGTATGGAATTTGATTTTTCTCCAACAAACAATCTTTAACAAAAATATTGTTAAACAAATGCATTCCTTATACCTGTGTTTTCATTATTTTAATCCCAGAGAAAGATTTAGTTTTTTTTAAAAAGTGTTCATAAGATCTTTGAAAATCTAGGATTTTGTTCTTTTAACTAGTTTATATTGTGTGAAATATTCCAATCGTATCAATACTTGGTGATTTTTTAAAAGATTGCATCTTTTATGAAATTGTTATTATACAGTATATTAGTTGCATGTTCACATATATGAACTTCATCTACAATTTCCTACCTAGTTAAGGCCAGTGTTAAGAAATGTAGTAGTTAAGCCTCATTTCCTGGGCACCTACCCTGAGACAAATTCACATCAAACACCTTATGATCAGAAGCTGGGATTCTGATCAAGCTATTTTAAGGATAAGTTTATTTGGTACACACTTGTTTTAATTTAAAATATTAGGTTATGATCTATTTCTTCAGATTCATTTCCCTCTGAGCCAAGTGCTTTAAATTCAGACTTCTATTGTGAATGGCTTGAGCAAATGTGCTTACCATCCCATGAGAAATGTGGATGGTTCTTTCTGGAGGCTCACAGTCTCCCTGCTGACGTCTACCTCCCCTTCCAGAAAGATTTTAGGCACTCTAATTGGTATTCTTCAAGGAGTCATAGTTGAACAAATGTTATCTCAGCACACCAGACTTGATCTGGCCTAGCAAATGCTCCTCCTTCTTGAGTTACAGAAGCATTCAATAAAGCTGGCAATATCATCAAAATAGTATAGTTATTGAGATGGGATTGGATAATTTAAATTTCAGATCGATCGCACCAAAAGTTATCCTGTCCTAGGATTTCTAGCTGATCTCAATTGAAATATACACTTTGGTGGTTTCTGAAGCATGCATACATAGTTGCCTCACAAGCCCTAGGTACAATATTTGCAAAGTGGCTTAAAGAATAATAAAATAACAAACAACAAATGATACAGCAAAACTTAAGAGTGCAAGCTTATAGTTCAACATATCTATTTGGTTCTTCAAATTTATAACCTCTGTCTTTCTTCATGACTGAGAAAATGAATTAAACTGCTATGCCCTGTTTGCAAGCTTTATGTTCTCTCCTGAAGGAGCTGAATTTCTGATTTATCACATATTCTTGGACAGGTTCTTGGAAAAGGGGTGTTGGTCTTACCTGATATGCTCCTTCTCATGAAGTGGATAGCATCCAGCATTGGGTAGAACTCTCCTGTCAGCTGATTGGACTGAGTTTGTCAAGTTGAATATCCCGCCTCCGTTGCCATGATAACCCAGCTTTTAACGAAGACAAAGCGACAGACCCTGCGTGTCGGTACCTATAAGGCTGCTACTAAGTCATGATGCAATGTTATTAAAGTGAATTTGGAAACAGACTAATCCTGAGGCTGCCACGAAAGCATGATGCAATGGCATGAAAGTGAATATCGGAACCCGACTAATGCTAAGGGTGGGGCTGGATGCTATCTCCACTTTATGAGAAGGAGCGTATCAGGTAAGACAAATGCCCCTTCTCCATATTGTGGAGATAGCATCTAGCATTGGGACATACCAAAGCGTGGCAGTCTGTAGAGGTGGGCCTACATCTGGGCCGAATCCTACTCCTTCTCCAGAACTCTCTGGAGTATCCTGCGTCCAAAGGCTGCCTCCGCAGAGGCGTACATGTCTAGCTTATAGTGTCTGACAAATTGTGAAGGTGACACGCAAGTAGCCGCCCTGCAGATTTCCTCTAGGGTGGCATGGGTAGTCCACGCTGCTGTCGTGGCTGCACTCCTAGTGGAATGTGCTGTGACCCGCCCCGGCCTGGGAAGGGAGCGTAGACCGTAAGCCTTTGTAATAGTCAACCTGAGCCACTTTCCTATCACTGATGGGGACACCTTATTGCCTAGGGATGAAGGCTGGAATGAGACGAAGAGGGCCTCAGTCTGCCTGATGGAAGCGGTGCGTTTCAGATAGATACTAAGGGCCCTCCTGACATCTAACATATGCCACCTCTTCTCTGAAGGGCGGACCAGCTGGGGGCAGAAGTTGGGTAGGATGAGCTCCTGAGCTCTATGAAAGGTAAAGTTAACCTTCGAGATAAAGGAGAGATCGAGTCTTAGGACGACCCTGTCAGGGTGGAAGGTACATAGGTCACTGTGCACAGACAAGGCCACTAGTTCAGATGCCCTCCTGGCAGAAGTAATAGCAACCAAGAAGGCCACCTTACATGTCAGAAGAGTTAAGCTGACTGTCCTTAATGGCTCGTAAGGCACAGTGGTGAGGGAATTCAGCACTCTGGACAAGTCCCAGGTGGGGTACCTGTGGACCACTGGTGGGAAAATGTTGGTGGTCCCCTTGAGAAATCTGCGAACTCTAGGGTGCTGTGCTAGTGACTCGTCCAATCCTTCAAACAGGACAGATGAGAAGGCAGCCACCTGTCTACGGAGGGTGTTGGGAGCTAAACCCTTGTCCATACCATCTTGAAGGAACGTCAGAATCTGGGCTATAGAAACAGACAGTGGGTCAAAGTTCGTTGCCCTACACCACTTGCAGAAGGTTGTCCAGGTGGACGAATATATGTGCTCCATGGAAGGTCTTCTGGAGGTCTGGATGGTGAGAATGACCTGCCGGGGTAATTATCATGTTTCATGTTGCGCTGCTCAATTTCCAGATGGTAAAGTGAAGCCGCAAGGGGTCGGGGTGCAGCAGGGACCCTTGACTGAGAGACGTTTGGTCGTGAGTCATGCGCCAGGGCCGGTTCTCCGAGAGGCTCATTCAATTGGCGACCCACGGCCTCCTGGGCCAGTAGGGTGCCAGCAGAATCACCTCTGCCCGTTCTGCTATGATCCTCCTGATCAATCTGGGGAGCAGAGGGAGAGGGGGAAAGGCGTATAGAAGGCCTGGTCTTCTATACATCCACTCCCCGATCCCTGCATTGGGAACCTGATGAAGAACCTGCTCAGTTTGGCATTGGCTGGGTGGCGAACAGGTCTACCACAGGGAGGCCGAACCTCATCGTGATCTGTCTGAAGATATTGGGGTGCAGGCTCCATTCTGCATGGTCCACCGTGGAGCAACTGAGGTAGTTCACCTGGATGTTTGCTTTTCCTGAAATGTGTTCCGCCACCAGCGATAGTAGATGCCTCTCTGACCAAAGTCCTAGACTGAGCGCCTCTTCCATCAGGGCTCTGGACCTGATCCCTCCTTGCCTATTGACATGAGCCTTTGCGGCCACATTGTCCGTCAGAACCAGGACATGCACCCCCAACACCGATTGCTGGAAGTGCTGGAGAGCCAGATGAATGGCTTTCAGTTCCAGATTGATGAACCGCTGACGGTCCTCCTGATCAGTGCTGTGGAGTCGGAGCCGAAGGAAATTTTGGGTCCCTGAAGTCGGAGTCGGAAGTACAAAGAAGCAAAACAAATAAGCCATATTAAACATCCCCTGGGGAAACAAGCCGGTAAAGGCTGGTTGAATTGGGGTCAGACCTTCGTCCTCAGACAGGTCCAAATCCCTTATAAACTCTTCTCAGATGGAGGATGGGAATGGTCAGTCAAGGAATGTGCTGGTGAGGAGGCCTCTGGGAGGTTAAAGAAATCCCTTTGGTCTAAGTCCAGCTTGGGAACATGTGAAGGGGCCTGTCTAGGCAGCCTCTGGATGCCTACTTCTATGCCCTGTTTAATAGCATCTGAGATGAGAGATTGAATTTGAGGCCTGTCCATTATCTCCTTGCCTGCTGCAGTGGGCGTGAACGTGGCCTCTGGGCTTCTCTTGTCTCCAGCCCTGGCTGGTGGGGACCAGCTATGCTGTGATCCCCAAAGGAGGTCCTCTCTTAAGGGGGAGACATGACTAGGGGAGAGGATTCTTCCAGCAGCCTCACCCAGTGGAACAGCCTGGGAAGTCTCCATTAGGGAATGGCTAAAGTCAGGCATAGATTCCCTAGAGGGATTAACCTGCCCTTTTGAACATATTTTCTTTAAGGCCTTATCCCTTCAAATTTTTGTGCAGCTTTAGACCTGGAAGTAGACTTCTTTGATTTAGGTGGGTAATTGCCTCTGTGACCAATTGGGTGGGGGCCTAGCTGCTCAGGGTGTAGAATTGCCTCAGTTACTGTGGGATCCCCAGCTCTTTGAGCTTGATCCGCCATTTTGGCTGACAGAATGTTTTGGCGCCAAAAATCAAACCTCAGAAAATGGCTGCCGCTTCAGCAAAGCCAATGATATAAAACATACATTTTTTCCTTTGGCAAAGGAATGCTCGTATTGCCGAGTGCGAGGCTCCAGGAACAGTAAATTAGGTGCTGACTCGCCCACCCTCAGATTCCAGCGGCGGATCAAAGGCGATCCGCCCTGTCAATCTTCTCTTAAAGGATCAGCTGTAGACCACTAAGCTCTAAACAGCTCAGGAAAAAAAGACGGCAGTGAACGCACTCTAAAATCTTCGCTCTCTGAGCTCGGCTGTTTGTCCCCTCGGCGGAGGGGAACAGAGCTCTTGCACACCAATTAGTTTGGAGGAGTTTTTCAGTGTTGCAATTTATTGGGCTGCCGGGCCGTTGCTGAAGCTCTAAGCCCTGCCCTGTGACTGGACGGAGCAGAGCAAGGCTATTCCATGTCAGTCACCCTAAAAAAAAACACCCCCAAATAATATAGCTGGATCTGCTTTGTAAAGGATCTATGATTGAAGAATGGATTGAAGCTAATTGACTCAGTTGTTAATAATTTGTGAAGATAGCCGACACGAACTGTCCTCGCTGAGGGACTTGAGTGAAAAGCTGGGTTACCATGGCAACCATTGACAGTCCAATCAGCTGACAGCTGAGAGTTCTACCCAATGCTGGATGCTATCTCCACGATATGAAGAATGTTGGTATTCTAGGGGATAGGGTGATCATATAGTTCACATTTTGTTTGGAAAAAAACAAAACATTTCTGTATATTTATATTGAACTTTCAATAAAGAAATAATTTCATCAATATAAAAATGGGTTTTTCCTTACCTCCATGGCAGCAGAAAATCTTTTCATCTACTATTGCTGCAATAGGCAGACAATTAAAACAGTCTGTAAATGTCTTCCAGAGTTTGATATTAAATCTTCTTTTACCTAATAAAATTGAAAGAATATTTACACTGTAGCATGACCATTCAGTTATATGACATGAATTGCTCAACTATTTCACTAACTTCTTGTTGCAAGAGGATGCATCACAAACTTGAAGAACCATAAACGCATTTCAAAATATTGCAATCATTTCATAAGAGAATCATTTAAAGAAAATTTTACTTACATTCATCATAGAATCCATAGATGCGATTTATACTAGCGCATTCATGATTTCCTCTCAAGAGAAAAAAATTCTCGGGATATTTTATTTTATACGCAAGTAACAAGCAGATAGTTTCCAAGGATTGTTTGCCTCTGTCCACATAATCTCCCAGAAAAAGATAGTTAGCTTCTGGTGGAAATCCTCCATATTCAAATAATCGAAGTAAATCTGTATACTGGCCATGAATGTCACCTAAAGTAATTAAGAAAAGTTGTATTACAAATATCATGAGGCTTGTATCAGTTTACAATTATCTAAGCAACTGGAAATAAAAAACAGAATCTTGCTTCTCAAGTTCTCTAATAATTAATATAATAAGCTCCAAGGGTGATTCAAGATTCTGCCTATCTGAATTTTTATCTTGAAAATAACTTCTAAATTGTTTTGCTCATTAGACTGGATATGGAATGAGACTCCCCCGAAGATCTGGATGGCCCCACTTCGTTGCTGTTTAGAACAGCTGTAAAGACCTGGCTTTTTACGAAGCGCTTTGGTCAGGGAAAGCAAGACTCCATGCTTCAACTGAACTTCCCATTTTTTATCAAGTTTACTAAATTATTAAAATAAAACTTTTTCCTTGCCCCTTTTATGGAAGCATTCATGAGAGTATTATGGATTATCACACATGTAAATAATAAATATAATCTATTTATGGACATGAGGGAACCATAATTGATTTTGAATTTGATGTGTCTCCCACATTCATATCATGTTCTTAAATAACAATTGTTAAATAACAATTATAGCAATCCTTTTGCTAAGGTATTTTCAGGTTTCACTTAGCATTTGACATGATAATTGTTCGTAATTACATAATAAGCAAATACTAACTTTGATATTTTATATCCTTGTATACAGCTGCTCATATATTTTTATGAGCAGCTATATACAAGAATATAAAATAATATTTTTATTTATGTATGTATGCTTTGAAAGTATTTTATTTTTTACTCAACTACAGTTAACTACTATAACAGAACTTGGACAATATACTGTATGTATATTCAACTACGATGAGTTGAAGCACATTAGCTTCAGACTATGGTTCACATCCTGGATGGTTAAGATAACCCTTTTAAAAATCATAATCTAGTTTGGACATGGTTATGTGGAAATAAAAACAAATTCTTCTCATTTTGTTTCTCATAAGAGGATGAAAAAATAGGGGCGGCCAACAGATGGCAGTAAATACTATGGACAGTAGGATTTCATCTAAATTGGATCAATCCTTCAATCTTCCTCACCAGCAATGATTATGATGCCATTATACTGGCATTACAACTTCATTCTGCAAACTACATTCCATCCTTCCTTTTTTATTTGTGCCTTTAAGTCAGAGGGACTCCTGGTGATTATTTACTTATTAGACTTTTTATCCTGCCTTTACTACTTTATAAATAATTTAACGTGGCTGTCCTGTGCCAACTTGCCTAAACTGTACCCATTCCCAGAATTTCCTCTTGCTTGGAGAAGCTCTTGCTTTCTAAACTGCTTTTCTTTGCCAGACAGGCTGCACTTCTTTGAAAAGTGCTAACAGAAAGTTAGCTCAGCTCCACAACCTTGATTAGCACTCAGGTTGTTATGATCTTAATCAATTTCAAACTTCCTTTTATATCCTAAGCAGCCACAAGCAAGGTATCAAGACATTTATTTCAATGTTTATTCCACATTGGCTGTATCCTTACTTTCTTGTAATTTCTTCCTTTCAAATACAAACACTGATTTCCACTTGCTAATTATCCCAGAATAGTAAAGATTCCAAAAGGTGTGAGTGTAGGGAAAAGGGCTATAAGATTTCCCCTGTTTTTCCAGCTTCCTTGTGAGTCAAGATCTGGAACATGAACCTTCACTGTCAGAGCTCACCCAGCTGATTGGGGTCATATCCTCTTGATGTTATAAGTTTATTTTTTTAAAATTCCTTAATAAACATTTTAAAAGATTTACTGAAAGTCCTGAGGCCTCCCTAACGTTCATCATAAGTAGCTTTTAAAAAAAAAAAGGAATGGAGATTTAAAGATCTGATTATATTTAAGGGACCTCTTTTTTCCAAGTTTTATTTTCTAAACTCTACATTTTTTTAAATATAGTAAATACATAACAGAAGTTTTAAAATTAATATTACATAATACAACCAAGATAGTAAATCTTTTATTGTATTAGCATTTGGTTACATCTAACAAAAATACAAGCCCAGTTAACCCAATACATTTTAAATGCAATTTAAGATTACATATTTTCTTTCTTTTTATTTGTACCTTATCAGTCTTCATGACAATCATTCCAACCACTTGAAAAGATGAATGTAAATAACAGATTTCTCTGTACTACGTATTAATTTAGGAAAATGAAGATTATTGTGAGAGCTATTATAATGACATCCTGCTACTCCTTCAAAGTCTCAAAACCATCTGCCATTCTTGATGTTTAGATCAAAAGACAAAGAGCTTCTTTAGAGGAGAGTATTCAGAAGATTCCAAACATATAGATGCAAAATAACTGCACAGAATTCTATACATTTTAGTTCCTAATTTACCCTTTAATTCCCATTCCAATGACTGTATTTAATTTTAAAATTAAGTGATTACTTAGCCAATCATCCTTTCAGATTGGAATGTTTTGCTGTGTTTCTTCTTTATATAATTTAAATCCATCATCAACATTGAGAAATTTTGTCATCCAATTTACAGTTTTTTTTAAAAAAATGAAAGAAATCAGCACATACCACAGATCTTCAGTGGTGCCTCTAGCTCCAAGAGAATGGGCTGGCTAAGAAAAATTTCTCGTGATTTTATACACAAACCCCGAACTTCGGCTTCTGTCATCTGCACAATCTTTCCAGGGCGACATCCTCGCACTGCAAGATGAAATATTAAAACATTAAAATTCTGAATCTCTTAAAATGTCAAGGAAAAAGGCAGTTTCAGAGTTAAGAATGATTTGTTTAAGTTGGAACTTGTACTTACAAACATTGCCTATTACTAAAAAAGGTGGATCACACTGACTTCCCTCTCAAGCTGATGAAGCACTGAAGACACACAATGTTTTTAGGGACTATTGAAAACAGGCTGTGTGTAAAAAAACCATAGCTTCAGTAGTTCTTGAAAGCACTGAACATCTCCAGTGCTTTGTCAACTTAAGGAACATTCAAGATGAATTTTTAGTAATAGGCAGCCTCTTCATAGCTAGAAATTGTCTTTAATTCAGAGGTCTACATCTGTGGACTGCCTAGAAAGCAACCTTCCCTGCTTAACAATTATGCCTGCTATATTCTCTACTTTTCCAGAGGCACATGGATGCAGAAATAATGAGGTTTTTAAAGTTTGTTCAGAAACCATACCACCCCAACGTAGGGATTTCTATCATTTTATCTTAAATCAAGTTTCCTTGAATCTGCAACTACTGCAGTCACTGAGTTAATTCTTCTTTTGTATTGCTCCAAATAGTGATACTACAGGTGAAACTCGAAAAATTAGAATGTTGTGCAAAAGTTCATTTATTGCAGTAATGCAACTTAAAAGGTGAAACTAATATATGAGATAGACTCATTACATACAAAGCAAGGTAGTTCAACATGTGATTTGTCATAATTGTGATGATTATGGCTTACAACTCATAAAAAACCAAATCCACAATCTCAGAAAATTAGAATATTGTGAAAAGGTGCAATATTCTATGCTCAAAGTGTCCCATTCTAATCAGCTAATTAAGCCATAACACCTGCAAAGGGTTCCTCAGCCTTTAAATGGTCTCTCAGTCTGGTTCAGTAGGAATCACAATCATGGGAAAGACTGCTGACCTGACAGTTGTGCA
>JANHFT010002072.1:141039-153031 GCA_032467955.1 Pseudoxenodon macrops
GGTAGTGATGTCATGCAGGATCAGGGTTTGTTGACTCTGTGAGACGTTGCTCTTTGTTATTGCTCTGATGTCTTCCTATGTCACATCATATCTCTCTGTTTCCCCTCCATCAGGCTGCAGGAAGTGAACTGCATGATCAATAAGAGGCTGAAGGATGCGCTCTTCATAGATCAGTGGAGCGAGCTGTGCATGGACACGCTCGGCCCCTTCGGTTACGCACTGGTCAGTGACTTGATGCTTTAAGAAAAATCTGGCAATAATGAAGAACATTTAATTAATGTTTCTAACACAAATGAAATGAATAATAGACCAAATGATTAAAAAATGTAACAAGGAATTCAGAACTCTGGGCTTTCCTAATAGATTTCTATGTGAATAGTTCAGTTGACAAGAAACAAAAGAAATGATTTTATTAATCTGTATTCTTCTCAAAGTGAATGCTAAAACTGTGAGATTTATGGCTGTAAAAACTCACATCCATTGAATGAGAGTAAAGAGGTAGAATTACAGAAAAGTAATTTCTTGTTGCTGCCTAGCAATTTTTCCGATTCTGTAGTTTAGATCTAATAATCCTATAACAAGCCTGCAAAAGAAAGGACAGCCCTATCATTCTGAAGCCTATATATGTGATTCTGTGAACCAATTGACTTCTTGATTCAACTGCCAAGCAATTGGTCCCATACTTTGAATTATGTAAGATAGGGAGAGTCCATACACTCTTAACTTCAAAATAATCTTCATTTTGCAAAATAAGGAAATAATGTTTCCATTTAACATTTATTTCACTATACATTTACAAGGAATGCTGGATAAGATTGTAGAAATAGTCTCTGCAGGATATAAACTCTTTGCTTCATGATACCTCTTGCATATAATCAAAGACCATGAGAGGCACAGCTAACTTTATTGGTAAATATAAAGCACTCCATTTATTGCCACAGCTAGTCAAGACTAATTTATCCTTGCACAACCAAAGCCAACAGTGCACATGTATCAGATAAACAAAGACTACAGGATAGACAGAGGCTCCTTATGTGTGCACTGATCAAATGAACACATGTTAGAGGCTGGACCCACCAGAAATTACAATGGCCCTACTGTAAATCTGCACAATTACAATGACAAAAGGATCATTGGGGATCCTGTGAGCATTACTGTTGATGTTGCCACATTGGTTGCTTTTTTTTTTTATCCCAGTGTTGCTATAAGGTTGCTGATGATGATTGAGAGTAAGAATTGTGATAGGCACTGAAAAGCACTGAAAGTATGCCAACATTTAGAAGGACTATACGATTGCTTGTCAGGGAACAGAACCTAGAAGGGTAAGAATAACACTCAAGTTTCAATATTTCTCTTCCCTCCAAAGAAATAATGATATATACTATATTCTTACAAAGGCATTATCCAATGTTCCTTGTGAGAATTATTCTTAAAAGAGACAATTTTATGTTAGTATTGGAGTTCTGAATGTATTTTGAATACAGTATTCTGAACAGTTCTCACATTAATTTTGAATGAGGGCTGAAAAGATTGATTTACATATTTGAGCTTCCTTGTCTTACTTATGCTGTAACAGCATAAATAGAGTTGTGTTTCTGCAGGGAAATCAGTTTCATTTTTAAACTACAGTAATTCATATTAATCTTAGTGGACATACATAAATACATGAAAGTTTGCAGCAGAGTTTATAGATATGGACTAGTATAAAACATACCGTACTTTGTTCACTAATTCTGTAACATGAAGAAAAAAAACATTACTAGAGAAATAATAAGATGGCCACAGGTTTTACTATTTCAATGCCTATGAATAGGTAATAATAGTAAATACAGAATACAAAATAACAGTTGGGAGGTATTCTATAGCTGATAGTTGACACATCTATAAGGGCATAAATAACTAAGTTTATAGTTAGTTATAACTATAGTTAACCAAGAAGTTGGGATGTGACTAAAGTAATGTAAATGAGTAAGAAATTTTGATTAGTACAAATAATTGAATAAAAAAGATATTTATTGAATGATTTTTCTCATTACTATTAAAACAGTAAGTATAAATAATGTTATTTTCTACATAAGCTTTAAGATGCTCTTAGCTTTTTCTTTTGTTTGCCAACTTTTGTATTGCTTATCACTTTTGAGACACTGAATAGCTTTTTTTGTGCATTTGTGTGTTTAAATTCTTATAGACTTCCTCTCTTCATCTAATGCAGTTTCTATTGAAATAGTCATCCTTCAACTCAGGAGAAAAGTAAATGCTGTTTTTCATTCTGTTTTTTTATGGATTTGAGCCCAACTGGCATTAAGAGCCTTATTTGAGGCAACTTGATTACTAATGACTTCACAAGCATGCCCATACAGTTTTCATAGCATCAAAAGTGGTCTGCCAATAACTTCCTCTAGAACAGGGGACTATGACTCAATTTCATTGAGGACTGCATCAAGGTTGTAGTTGACCACAGGGGGCCGGGGTGGGTGTGGCCCGCTCTACATCAGTCGTGTTGGGGATGCCTGTGGTGGCCTGAGCGCTCTGCCAGCAAAAACGGGCTTCCAAGCTCCGTTTTTGGCTGCGACGGCCTCCTGCAATCCTCTGCCAGCGAAAATGGAGCTTGGCAAGCTTCGTTTTCGCTGGCAGAGGAACCGCAGGCTGGTCCTTCACTGTTTCCAGGGCAGCCTCACAGGCCAGATTAAGCACAGCCCACGGGCCTTGAGTTTGACACCCCTGCTCTAGGATGTTCTTTGTACTTACTAGAATACTCTAAAGTTTCAGGAGTTCTTGGTTGTCTCTCATCAAAGTAATAATAGGATTCAACCCTACTTAACTTTCTGAGATCAGCCAGTATCTAAAAGTTTAGGTTAAAAATCCCAGGAAGCCTTTCAGTGCCAATGCCTAGAACTGCAGACTTAGAATAATCAGAGTTGAACAAACACAAAATATCTCTAAGCAAAACTCTCTGCAATGTGCACAAAATGAATCAAACCATTCTCAAGTCTTAAAAACTCCATAAAATAAAGCAGAAGACAGTTACAATATATGCTCATATAATTATATTAGGTAGAGCATAAATGGAAACCAGTTTGGTGTAGCAATGAAGCATCAGGCTAGAACCTGGGAGACTGAATTCTAGTCCTGTTTTTGACATGAATCCTGCCAATTGGCTTTGGGCCAGTTATTCATTCTCAGCCCTAGGAAAGAGGCAATAGCAAATCTCTTCCAAAAAAAAACTTGTCAAGAAAACTTCACAAACCTGTCCAGGCAGTCACCAGGAATCAACATTGACTGAAAGGTACAAAGAGAGGATGAAGTTTATTTTGTTGTAATGCCAATATAATAACATCATAATGCCAATATAAATACGTAATATCATAATGCTTGCTGGTGAGGAAGTTTGAAGAATTTATCCAGTTTAGATGAAGTCCTACTGTACATAGCATTTATGGCTAATGTGCTAGCCTCTTCTATTGTTTCATACTTTTATAAGAATGAAGAGTTGCTTTCCTTTTTATTTCAGGTATCTGTGTCCAAAACTAAGTTATGATTAATTTTAAATTGGTTATCTTAAGCAGCCAGGATGTGAACCCCAATTTTAATTTAATGTATTTTTGACAAATCGCAGTTCAACATACATTGTCTTTACGTTCTGGCATAATAAATTATAGTGTTGAGTACAAAATAAAAGTAAACACTTTCAATCTCTTCTTCCCAACAAGGAATTTAGTTGGGAAGGAACATGCATTACATTAGAATTCAGTTTTGTTGCTACATTACAGGGATTAGCAACCCACAGGGTGCATGTACTTTGTCAGCACTCCATTTTGGCATGAAGCCCTCTGGAGTTAGTAGGAGCCAAAATATTCAGACCTTTTTTGTTTGTTTCTGGATAATTTTTAGGATTTTTTAAAGGGACAAAAGTTTACTTTTAAATTACCCTTCTCAGCAAAAGGTTGTATCACTCCCCATTTTAGTGACATCGTCACTGGTTGTAACTGAACATTTTAAAGAATAAAGTATAATTCACAGCTACAAGAATTACCTACTGCTGCTACCTTAGCTGTTTATCAATAACTGCTGCCTTAATTTATTTATTTTTCAATTTTTTCATTTTTCCCTACACAGGGATTGAGTATTGGATGGTGTGCAAGTTTAATAAACTCTTATTTAATTTTTGCTGGTGTGGAAATGTAGAATTAAAGTGAACCATCCAGTTATAGCCTGTATTTCAGAAAGACATATTAGCTGACCTATGGGATTTCAGTTTCTGTTTCTAATAAAAAGTTATATTTAATATTTCTTTACTTAAAAAGCAAAAAAAAAGCAAGCTCTTTTTCTCCACATACTTCCCAGTTAAGCACAGCATTGAGGAATGGGCATAGTAGCTGTGTAAACAGGAGAACAATTCATTTTGGGGAAAAACAGAGGTGTTGTCAGTTTGTAAGCATTTTACCTTAGCTTTGCTTAATTTTGTTGATCCTGTAAAAACCAACACAGGATTGGAAATATTAACATGCTGCCTGGAAACATGTTGGTAGTAAGATTACAGTGAGTTTGGATAACCTGGTGTTGCTGGTCTGAGAAATGAATATGCTGCTTGAATGATACTTTTGAGAGACAAATGATATAGTTGCTTGCGATGTTGCAGCTCACACAACTGAAGCATAAACCTCATGTGACTGGGATATGAAGTGCATACATTGCTGCTTAACTGCTTTATACCTCCACAAGTCAGAAGAATTACTTACTTACCACCTCTTCAGTAACATTTAGTGATGCCATGGAGAGAACGGTGCCCTTTTCATTCTTGCTGTAAGATAACAGACTCCAGACCCATCATAAAAACCCTACTACTATAGTTAGTCTCTAAAGCACAAATCAAACAGGCATATTGGTCCTATTTGCAGGATACATAAACTCTGTGATGTGGGTAAGGATAAACAAATTATGTGACCCAGTCTTGTGAAGTCCAGCTACCGATAATTGCTCCCATGTTGTGAGAACTACTTGGAAGATTTAACCATCCATCCATCCCAGAATTCCTCAGGAGCAGGCTTGGGAATTGAAGCCCATATATGTTAAAGTTGCCAAGGTTAAGAAACATTATTGTAGAGAACATGCAAAAATAGGGCTTTTCAAGGTAGTCCATCTCTGGTTAGGGCAGTATTTTCTTCCTCTTTTTCTCACATGCAGGTGCACATATACTGCAGCCAAAAAAAGGACCAAAACCAACAGGAGCTAAATAGCTTCTACAATGATGCTAATGCTAAATGTGCAATTGTGTTTTTAAAAAATATTTTGGAGACAAAAGGGATAGAATGATAGGAAATGAAGCTGCTAACCTCCTGGCTTCTTTGAGTATTGGCTAGGAGGGGGCTCCTCAATTGTCCATGTCATTTAGACAGGACCAGAAGAAAACAATAAAAATGGCCAAAGAATAAATGGTATAAAGATCAAAGAGGTGTTATAATACTCAAATATTTTAAGGGTGTCAGCCTGAAGAAATTTGCATGCTCTTGCTCAAGGTAAAACAGGAATTCAAATACAAGAAATATAAATTGATTGAATAAAAACTTCCCAATGGTGTGGGCTGTTTCAACATTGGACAGAGTGCTTTAGAAAGTGGTACCGTAGTAGTTGCCTAAATAAAGGGAGTAGATACATAGTCATCGCTCAGCTATCTTTTTGGTATCAGCAAGGAATTGAAACACAAGCTTTTTGGTATTTTCATTATTTTTTTAGGGAGAATATATGGCTCCTGCTGACAAATAATACATTTCTATTGAACAGAATGAGATCATCACATTATTCTGGTTCATTGTTATTGGCTCATTGATCACCAGTAAGTCAATATTGATTTGAAAATTGCACCATGAATCAATTCTTAATGGCTGTCATTAATCCTGAGTTAAAATAAATTAAGGAAGACTTCACATCATCTTACTTTGCAAATAGTTTTTTGCAGGATTATTTGTATTGTGATAAAAATATTAATTAATACAATTAGCAAATGTTAATCATATATTAAATATATTACAAACCAACAGTTTGATCAAGTTGAAAGGTACAATATATGACAATTCTTTTATGTTTTCTAAAATGACAACGTCATTTGGTTTTAAACTTCCTAGAGCATAATCATCATTAATTAATAAAGAAATGTTCAAAAACAAGCATGGTACTTTCCACAGTTCAGTGAACAAGAGTTCTTTGAATGACTACCTATTATCTATCTAAGTATCAATAGTAGGAAAAAAGGAATGTACAAATCCAGAAACTCTCAGCCAGTGTTTCATACCAATGAATTTTCTAAACTAGCCTTATCTAACACAAGATCTCTTGAACTTCAACACCAGTAAGTACTACTTAAGGATTAGCAGAATTTAGATTTGAATTATCCAGAAGCATCTAACCGAGAAAGATTCCCCTAAATATTTCTATAGTATTATAGACAAATCCATCAAATAATGACTGAAAGAGAAGTGATGGGATGCTAAGATAGTCTGGTTATGATTATTAATGCTGATTGATTATACATTAATAATATGGTTGATTGCACAGTCAGCCAGATTTGGCGTTTTTTTCCATTTATTTCTATTTCTGTTAGGGTGAATGAAACATGAAATCATGCACACAACCATGTAAAATAGAAACTGGTTAATATCCCTCTCTGATTACCAATATCTGCTTAAGACATCTATTCTCTATTAGTGGAACTTATATAATTATAGGCTATGATATCACTTTTGAGTTCAGCATTCATATTTCCCAATACTACTAGATTTTATATTATCAACATTAATAGTTCTGGTTTGTTAAAGAATAGTGCTTCAATTAGCACTGAGCAGATAGTTCTGTTGGTTTACAAGCTGGCAATTTATTTCAATCATGCATCTGAAGCTACAGTCAACAAAGCGTGAAATGTGATTATTTAAACACTGTAGAGTGTGAAACGGAAAGACCATGCTGCTCTGAAACAGGATGCCTACAGTGCTGCAAGTGGGCATCTTGGCAGGTTGTTTTAACTCAGACTAAACTTTTATAATAGTAAATCATGTAAACATTTTTATTTTATGAATTTATTCCCAAATAAGACACTGGAGGTATTTTATTACATATTTTAATTATTTTGGTAAATACTGCATGTAGCTCTCAGCTTATGATCATTCATTTAGAAACCATTTGATGTTATAATGCTGAAAAAAAGTGACTTATGACTGGTCCTCATATTTATAACCATTACAATCTTCCTATAGTCATATGATTAAAATTAGTTCATTTGGCAAGTGGCATGGAATAATGCAACATCCGGGGGTCAGGTGATTGCCATTTGCAATTTCCCCAGCATTTCTGGCAAATGATGTCAATGGGGGAAGCAGGATTCTCTTAATAATTAAATGATTAATATAATGATCACAGTGAAAAATATTGTAAAATTGGGCATGAGTCAATTCTCTACAACCTCACTTGGTATCTCACTACTACTTCCAGTTCCAGTTGTTTTTGTAACTCAAGGATGACCTGTATAATACTTCAGGAACATTTACATTAGTCCGACTTGGAGTAGTGCATAATCAGACTAAAAGTATGACAGTATGTGAAGACATTTAACCCATGTAAATGTTTAAGTTCCCATCCTGAGACTTATACCAAGACAGGGGTGAAATCTAGCAGGTTCTGACCAGTTCTGGATATCTTGAGTAAATTTTGAGTAGTTCAGAGAACCAGTAGCGAAAATCTTGAGTAGTTTGAAGAACAGGCAAATACCAACTTTGGCTGGCCCCAGAGTGGGGTGTGAACGGGGATTTTGCAGTACCCTCCCCCTGCCACGCCCACCAAACCACGGCCACAGAACCGGTAGTAAAAAAAAACTACTGTACCAAGGTAAAACTCTTTCATGATCATGCAGCAAGATGGAATACTACTTAACACTGAACCCTTACAATCTGCTAAATTAATAGCTTAATTCCTGCATCTTGCTAAAGCAGTTCACTTAATCAAGGTTTAGCTAGTTGGTTAGACCTGCACTTAAACTACCCATGTAGACAGGAATCCACAAAATGTGCTCATGTCATTGACATTCTGTCCTTCAGACAATGTGTACAACAGCCGTGATCTTGCAATTGAATGTATTTGAAAATTTCCAGGATTATGTATATTCTTTATAAATATGACTATTCTCTAGATCTGTTTTACACTGCTGGAAGGATACAATTAATTCAGTTTTATCCATTTTTCTGGCTTTTGATCTTGACAAGTAGATGCTTGTGAACTCCCGCTAGCCATGCACAAATCAGATGCCAATTGTTGATTTTCAGAACTGGAATAATGGAAGCTCCTGACTGCTATTATAAATAATAGGACTGGCTGACACATTCTGGGAATTGAAATCCACAGGTCTTAAAGTTGCCACGGTCGGACACCTCTGAATTCTAGGCCATGATGGAAAAGCCACTACTAGTGTGTGTATAGCAAATGATAAACCAGATAGGATCAAGTCTGATATATTAGCTGCTCATGCTAACAAGCCATTTCTGTCACTGGATTAAGTCAACCCCTTTAAAATAATCCAAGTGCAGTGGATTTCAATAGCTGATTAAGAGAGTTTTTATTTTTTCAGGCTCTCATTTAGGAATTTTTTTTGGAGAAGATTGTGGGGCAACAACATGTTGTTAAATGTGGGGGGGAAATCTAGTAAAATTGTAACAAACTCCGTTTTAGAATTTAAAAATGTATTATACTATATTTTTATTGCCACAATAGATTTATAAGAAAAATAGTAATATTGCTAGAAATCTCCACAAGAATGAACTAGGACAGTGATGGGGAACCTTTTTCCCCTTGCATGCCAAAAATGGCAGCGCGTGCACACATGCGCATGGCTACACGCAACCCCCCCTCGCATGCTGCACGGCACATGCGCACCCTCCCCATTGGGCTGTTTTTTGCCCTCCAGAGGGTTCAGAAGGCTTCTCTGAAACCTCCAGAGAGTAAAAAACAGCCCAATGGGAGTTTCTTTTTGCCCGTTGAGCTGTTTTTCACCCTTTGGAGGCCTCAGGGAAGCCTCCTGAATGTGAAAAATGATCCTATGGGCAAACCGGAAGTTCGGGAACGGAACGGAGCAGGCAAATCGGAGTAACTTGCGGTTTGCGTGTTGGGTCATTTTTTACCCTTCGGAGCCTTCTGGACGCTTCCCTGAAGCCTCCGGAGGGTAAAAAACGCCCCTACGTGCAAACCGGAAGTCACTTCTGGTTTGCCCATTGGGTCATTTTTTTACAGGGCAGCGCCTCGCGTGCCCTCAGAAATGGCTCCGTGTGCCACCTGTGGCATGCGTGCCATAGGTTTGCCATCATGGAACTAGGATAACGAAAAATACCCATACCAATAATTTTAAATTTTATTTTGAATGATAACACAGCAGAAAGAGAAGCATTAACTGAAAATGGGCTATTAAACTAACAACTACAGTAATTATTTCTTGCTTAGTCATGACTTCATGCAAATCTTAATTATAGCCAGGAAAAAGGAATCGGGATTACATCGATATAGACCTTGTTCTAGGGTATCCAAAAATGTTAATATTACAGATTTCAATTATAAACAATGTTAACTTCCTCCCCCCCTCTGTCTGCCTCTGTTCAATACATGATAATACAATGCTGGGATAAAAATTGTGGAAACAGGAGGATACTTAGAGCTCTGAAGAAGTTCGGGGCTTTATTTTTAAATTTCTTCTCACAGCATTGTCACCAGAGGTTCAATCCTTCTGTTAGGTCCTTTTTTTCTGATGGATTGGAAGAAACAAGTTGCAGGTCACAACTGTTGATTTTTCAGCTAATTGGAAATGAAAGCACAACAGAGGCTACAATATCTGGGATTATAAAAAGCCTCAAGTATGAGTATGGCATTTTGCTAGTAAATTGTAGTTCTGCCTGCTTATCATTGATCACAATACAAGTTTTACTTCAGGCATGGTTGTTTTTATTCTTATAAGTGAATTTAGTACAGCTGGGTTAGCCTATGACAAAACCAAAAACAATTCAAATACAGTGAAATATAAGGTTCATTTCAAGGCTCAAGGGAAGTTAATAAAGCTAAATGTTCACCCTCAAAGTAATTTTCAAAAGCTGTTTCTATTAAAGAAATGAAAACATGCAGGTGGTGAGGTTGGCATAAACATTAGATTAGAACGAAGGCACTTAACTGTATTCATATCACAATTTGCTTGAAGGCTGTCATGATGCTAGGCTTTTTTTGCTAACAAATTGCATAACCCATTTTTTATCTGAAATTCTCTCCAGAATGATCATGAAGGTAGCTCCCTACATTGGAGTAGTCACTCTTTTGCTTAGGCTGTTACTTTAACAAGATAAATTAAAAAGGTGGCCTTCTCAATATAAAGAAAAGCTATAATATGTGTAAGGAAAATCTGCACTATTAGAAAACAATTTTGCAGACTCTAAAACTCACGTTTTGCTTCTTTGATTACTGTAATACACAACCTCTAATCTATTTGAACTGTTTAGATAAAATCATAACATGTTCAGAATTACAGATTAAACAGATGCATCACAAAACATTCAAAGATCTGTTAAGAGTTCCTGATATTTTTATTTACTTATTAAATATATATACAACTCATCTAGGCAGCTTTTCAAGCTGTCTCTAAATTTTATACTGCCAATCAAAATCATAGTGGGACAATTGCTTCTTTCAGGAGGAAGGTTCCTCAAATTATTTTTCAAAGGAGAATCAAAGAAAGATTTATTTTCCTTCACCCACAATAGAATCCACATACTATTGTTATTACTCTGCATTATGCAAAATCAGTTTGAGGCCAGTCTCTGGTCATCTTCACTACTATTAACTACAAAATGCTGAGCCAATAAATTCTTCCTAACCGGAGCATAAGGAACAGCATTCATTTGGTGGCTCATCAACATTTATGCTTCCTGCTGCATGTATTTGTCAGCTGGTTCCTGTTCTCAAATAAGCAGTTCCTACTTTATGAAGGGGATGCACAAAACTCCAAAGACAGGCACTCTGCAGCTGAATTTCTCAAGTAGCAAGATAGGAACAATGTAAAGCAAGTACTTAATAAATACTCACAAACACTGCAGAGATTTGATCTTGCAAATGGGTAGCTTTTTAGTGTGATTCTGAAAACACCGTAGTTGAGGCCAAAATAAACTACGGTAGTTCAGCTGTTGAAGGAAGACAAAGGCATAGGATCACAGAGGTGTGAAGAGCTGTTTTTGGATGACTGGAGAGAGACTGTATGAAAATACCTTTCTCCAGCTGACTTTCCCTTTCTTTATATATTTCAGGTGAGCTTTAACTTGCCAATTTTCAATAGGAATGCATAATTTTATCATGTGACATTATTCAGTGTTTTGTTTCCATTCACATTATATAGAAATGAATTCACTCTGATGATGATCCAATTCTTACAAAAAAATTTATAATGGCAGAGGGCACTAATGGAATACACCACCCACCCAGGAGGTATATGTTGAGCCTCTCAGCTAATAGCCATGAATAGACTATTATTTCATGATTTTTTGCTTTCCCTCTTGCTTTTGAAAGTTCACATGTTCTGTCATGATCAAAGGTATTTTGTACAAGTTGGATGTAATTATATGTTAATTTATATATTGTTTTACGTTTGAATGTCCTTGAACACTATAATTATATGAAACACAAATTACTAACTTTTTCTTAGACATTCATAATTTAAATTTATTAATGGAAAAGGAGCCTGGCTAAGCTATCTGATATAATTCATCTGACGTATTCCATTGGCCATTACCAAATATGGCTATGCAGTGATATGGATTCAAAAGAGAAAAAGGAAGGTAGATCGGAAAGAGAGAAGGTGGAAGAAGGGAGAAGAAAGGGTTAGGGAAGTAGAAAGTAGTAGAAGTAGAAAGAAAGAAGAAGGGAAGTAGGAAAGGGTTGGAATGTTGTTGCAGAATTAAAGGATATAGAAGATAAGAGGAAA
>JANHFT010002073.1:0-22164 GCA_032467955.1 Pseudoxenodon macrops
TGCCCGTTGAGCTGTTTTTCACCCTTTGGAGGCTTCAGGGAAGCCTCCTGAATGCAAAAAACGACCCTACGGGCAAATCGGAAGTTCGGGAACGGACTTCAGGTTTGCTTGTGGGGCCGTTTTTTACCCTCCTTGACGCTTCCCTGAAGGCTCTGGAGGATAAAAAACGACCTAACACGCAAACCGGAAGTGACTCTGATTTGCCTGCTGGGTCATTTTAAACCCTCCGGGGGCTTCAGGGAAGCCTCCTGAAGCTTCCGGTGGACGAAAAACGCCCCTATGGGCAAACCGGAAGTCACTTCCGGTTTGCCCATTGGATCGTTTTTTTACAGGGCAGTGCCTTGAATGCCCTCAGAAATGGCTCCGCGTGTCACCTATGGCACGCATGCCATAGGTTCGCCATCACTGTACTACAGTGTTCACGTTGCTCTCAGAGCTATAGAAACACAGAGACATCAATATATATGAGTATGTGAAGAAGCTCTTTGGGAACAGTTTGACGTGACAAATGATCAAGAATTAAGCCGAGTCTGCAAGCCTCCCAAGCCCTCTGTGCACTGTTTTTTTGCAAAAACGGGGCCATTTTTCACCCGTTCTTGCAAAAAACGGGGTGCACAGAGGGTTTGGGAGACCTGCAGACTGCTTCTGAGGGCTACGGGGAAGGCAAAAATGCCCCAATTTTTGTGAAAAATGACCCGTTTTTTTGCCCTTTTTTAACAAAAACGGGGGAGTTTTTGCCTTCCCCCAGCCCACAGAAACATTCTGCAAGCATCCCAAATCCTCTGTGTACCCCATTTTTCACAAAAATGGCCCCGTTTTTCACCCAGTTTTACAAAAAATGGAGCGTGCAGAGGGTTTGGGAAAAACTGGGCATTTTTCGCAAAAACAAGATCATTTTTGCCTTCCCCCAGCCCACAGAAACACTCTTCAAGCCTCCCAAACCCTCTCCGCACCCTATTTTTAGCAAAAACGGGCCCATTTTTCGCAAAAATGGGATGCAAGGGCGGGAGTCCAAGAGGCCAAAATTGCTGTATTCGGTGTATAAGACACCAACATTTTCACCCTCTGTTAGGGGGGGGGGGAAGGTGCATCTTACACTCCAAAAAATACGGTAAGTAACTTTTTTCAATTCTTTGTAACTTTGAATGGTAAATCTGTATTTCTGATAGCGTGGATCTGTCAAAACGTCTGTTTACAGACAATTTTGTTAACTTAGAAATTTAATTTAGAAATTCTATAGATCCATCTATCTTGCCATTGTGACCTATAGAAGGGTCAGAGGCATTAGAAGCATAATTTATGCCATGTATGCTTCATAAGGTGATCATAATTTTCAGTGTATGATTGATATGATTTTATATGGTTATTGAGTTACTATTATTATTTCCATGATTAAGAAAGAGGTTGAGACAAGGCGTTAGTTTCCTAACACTTAATGTCTTATTACATATATACCAAAAGGTCTATAGACATTGGCCAAAATTGCATTTGTTAATTGAACCCAACTGTCACACACAACAATCACTTGTAATTGTAATAGTCGTTATTAGTACACATAAGCACAAGCAATCAAAGCATTCAGTGTATTTGTGTGTGTATGTTCATGTGTGTGTTTGTATGTATATGTGTATTTTATTATACAATAATTTCTAATTATTTTCACTGGGGAAAACTATCAGTAAACCGATTTAAAATACAAGATAAAGTGTAAAATGTACAGTCAAATGTCAAAAGAGTCAGGCACAGAACCAGAGGGATTGGAGTGGAAGTTTGGAAATATACTATCTTGGAGATAGAAAGTCTCTGTGAAGCTAGGTCTGCTAGTTCAAAAGACCTGGGCATGAAATGAAGAGGTCAGAATGGATCACCACAAAATTTAAAACACTGGTGTCCTTTCTTGCTGTTTCTTATTTCAGCCATCACTGTTGTAACATGCTGTTACCCCTGAGAAATTCCATAGCCTTTTGTGTGTATTCCACATCAGCTGATATGGTATGTACTATGTAACCATGGTATCCCGAAGCCACTCATAAAACAAGTCGAAAGAGCAATAGCATTTAGACTTATATACTGCTTCACAGTGCTTTACAGCTCTCTCTAAGCAGTTTGAAGAGTCAGCACATTGCCTCCAACAATTTGGATCCTCATTTTACTGACCTTGAAGGATGAACCAATCTTGAGCCATTCAGAATTGAACCCTTGGAGTGAGCAGTGAGTTAGCCTTCAGTACTGCATTCTAACCACTGTGCCACCACAGCTCTGACCTACCCAAATATTTATGTTAATACCACCAACCGAGTATTACTGTTCTTTCTAAAAGTTTTCCTGTGAAGATTGGTGTGCACAAGATTCGCCATTGCTGTTCATTGTTGTCATGGATACATCACATAAGACTTGCATCACAGTGTCCCCTGGGTTTTGCTTTATGCCAATAAAATCCTATTCTCCATAATAGGTGGAGATAGCATCCAGGAATGGGTTAACTCCATCTGTCAGCTTATTGGGCTGAGTCTGCACACATGCCTCCTTCTGTTGTCCTCCCAGCTTTTAGATTCAGTCAAGTTTTGGATTACACGTATTTTTTCTCATTCCTCAATACTATCCACACACGTGATTACTCTAGATTTATAGCAAAATGCCTACCAAGCTCCCGCTTGGATGTGGTAGAGCGCCTCCCGATCCCAGCGTGAAGGGCTTCGAGTCCGAAACCACTGAAGGCCACGTGGCGGCGATCCTGCTGCCCAGAGGCGGCGGATCAGTTTGCTCCAGAACGTTAGCCGTCGATACATACAGCTCGCTATGGAGGCAATTTAGTAGGGCAGCGCTCACGAGCTTGGTCTGTGGCCAGCATTATAACGTGCCAAAATCAAGTGAGCCGAAGACTGGGGAGGTGAGCCTTGATCATCCTGCAATCCAGAGGCGTGCATAGGCTCTCTTATCCTGGGCCTGTGCATAGGAAACAGGCACCTGATTCCTGCCCAATTTTGGGCAATCTTGCTCACCACCCAGAGAGACAAGAGAGAGAAAGCAGCAGGTCCCATATGGGCATGTCTGCCTCTCTGAATAAATCAAAAGGTCGGCTGCCATTTCTGGATCCTCCGCTCGTGCAGCGGGAAACTAGAGGACCTCTTCCCACACCACAGCCCATGATGCAGGCCCCTCGGTATTGAGGCCTGTACAAAAAAGGGCAGCAATTGAGTCTCACAACAGCAGGCCAGCAAAGAAGGCTTCCAAAGCCTCAGAAAGAGAGGCTATCGGACAAGGCATTGCTGCAGGCCTGCAGCAAAGAGCTTCTTCTGAGGTATCCGAATACCTCAGGGACCGGCCTTGTCATCAAAGACCCCAAGAACCAGGGAAAATGTATCTGCTTCACAGGCTGTATCCTACTGCCTCCCTCAGCCACTCTTCCTTATCAGCAGAGGATGCATCTAGACACCAGGAACTAACTGATGACGAGGGCTTACTGCCCGACCAGCCCGCCTTTGTGAGCCTTTCACCCATCAGTGTTCCGGTCACTGTTATTCAAAGCTAGGAATATAGCCAACATGGGACCCAGTCCGGCCTCTCAAGACCAGGTTCCTGGCCTCTAGGACTTGACATATCCCCTCTTTACAGAACCTATAGTAGAACAGGAGGTGGTTCCTTCCCTCAGGCTTTTCCTGGACATTGTACAAAGGCAGTGGTCTTCTCCAGGAGCACGGCCCAATCCCAACAGTCTAGATAAACATTATTTCCACAAGGGACCGGACATCTCTAAAATCCTACAGGTCCCTACAGTGGATGCCCCTGTGGCGCCTTTGTCCATGACTTCACTCATGACTGATTCCCCACAAGATACCCTCCAGCCGGAGGACAAAAGAACTCAGCAGTCCCTAGTTAGGGCCCACAAGGCACCTGGACGATAAAGGCTTCCACTGCGGCCTTCTTTAACAAAGTCTCACTGCTCTGGGTGAGACAACTACAGGGGAGGATTCCCCCGGATGACACTCGGTCACATCAAGATGTCACTAAAATAATGGCCACACTGGAATTCTCAGCGGATGCTACGTTAAGCACTGTGCACTTCGCATCCAGAGCCATTTCATCGTCGGTAGCATCCCGATGACTCCTATGGCTTGCCAGTGGCAAATGGAAGCTCGCCTAAGCCCTGTACAAGGGAGAAAGGCAATTTGGGAACTCACTGGAATTCATCTCCAACCCCCCAAAGTTTTTCATCAAGTGTTCCCTGTCACAGGATACGGCCAAGTGATGCATCATGGAATCAGCCATCAATCATCTCCTGGACATTCAGGAAATACGCCAGTACCAGAAGAGCAACACGGACAGGGGTTTTATTCCCTCCTGTTCATCGTACCAAAGGCCTCGGGGGAGGATGGAGGGCAATTCTCTACCTCAAATGATTGAACTTCATTTTGTCTATCGACGGTTCAGAATGCATTTGCTCCAGACCATCTTAGCGAGCATCAGAAGGGGTGACTTCCTTAGGTCAGTGGACCTCATAGAGGAATATCTGCACATGCCCATCCTCCCTGCCCACAGACAATTCCTCAGCTTTTACTACCCAGGGAACCATTATCAATACCAGGTCCTGTCATTCAGCCTGTCCTCCACCCCCCGGGTGTTCACCAAGCTGCTCGCAGTGTTAGCAGGACACCTTTGCACCATTCCAGTCAGGATCCAGAATTACCTGGATGATATACTTATTCTGTCTGGATTGGAAGGAAAGGCCTGGACCTCACCGTTCGAGTCCTCCAGGACCACGGTTTTTCTATCAACCTAGCGAAAAGCCACCTGTCCCGACCACACAAATTCTTCACTTGGGAGCGATCATTGACTCAGTGGAAGACTTGGTCTTCCTGTCCCAAGACCGACAAACCAGCCTGATAGAATTGGCAGACCGAGTCCAGAGGGAATGCATGGTACCACTGTTCCTGTTATCCCAGCTGTTGGGAAAGATGGTCTTTACCTTTTCCATCGTTCTGTGGGCTCGCCTCCACAGTAGATGCCTCCAGTGGTTTCTTCTCCACATCAAAAATCTGGCAGAGGCAGCTCGCCAACCAAGGTACTAGTTTCACCACACGTGATCCGCTCATTAAACTGGTTGATGTTCCGGGCCATTACCAGGGGCTCCCTCTTCAGGGAACGAACACGCCTGACGTTGACCACCGATGCCAGCCTTTTCGGCTTGGGGGCACTCCTGCAGACTCTTATACTGCAGGGACAGTGGACTCAGACGGACTTTAACCGCAATATAAATTGGCTCGAGGTCTAGACAATCCATCTAAGCTTCAAGAGGACGGTATTCAACAAACACATCCTGGTTCTTATGGACAACGTGGCCGCCAAGGCCCACATAAATCATCAGGGAGGGACGTGTCCTGCAGACTGTGCATTCAGGTTGGGAGGGTCTCTGGACCAGATGGCGGTCCACCCATGAGGACAGCCATGATTTGGTATGTCCCATACCTGGATGCTATCTCCACCCTTTATGGAGAAAGGGCGTTGGTCTTACCTGAGACGCCTTTTCTCTTGATGGTGGAGACAGCATCCAGTCCCACCCAGATTGCACTCCTGTCCTGGGGCCATGAGGAACCGTTGTTTCATCATATCACGTCAGTCTGCCACAATGCTTTCATCAAAAGCTGGGAGGACAACAGGAGGAGGTGTGTTGTAACAGTTTGCAGACTCAGTCCAATAAGCTGACAGACGGAGTTAACCATTCCTGGATGCTATCTACACCACCAGAGAAAAGGCGTCTCAGGTAAGACCAACTCCTTTTCTCAGTTACCATCTGCAACATAATATTGAGGCATAATTCAGTTTGAGTTTCAATATCAAGAAGACTGAGTATCTAGAGACTAACCCAAGCAGTTTCATCATTCAGGTCAGTGCTGAAGTGGCAGTAGATGTGAGGGTGAATGCAACCTGGCTGCGCGGGAAGATCACTGGAGTATGCTCTGTAATATGCCTATGCAGCTCACCTAAAATCAAAATTTTACAAAATGATTTGCCCAGTAGCACTATATGACATTGAATGCTGGCCACCACTAAAAGTGTAAAGCAGCCTTTATGTGTCATTAGATATGCATGTTGTGTTTCCCTTGTTGACCACATGAGGTGTGTCTGGCAGCAGATGGGTGTTGTACTATTTACAGAGAAAATGCAGGAAATATGCTTATGGTGGTATGGCTGTGCTCTACTAAGCAGCACCCTACACCGATGCTTAACATCGATGGCAAATGACCCTGAGGAAAAGCAAAAAGTGGCTGTACACAAATAATACAGGCACAAAAATCATCCAGTTGGGCCCATTTGCCAAATTTGATTGTGTGAAATAGCATTTGTTGATCAGAAAAGCAGACCCCCCACTGTGAGAAAATACTAGGATAGTGGCCCTTTTTTCAAGCAGGTGACATAGAAATTTGGTCTTTGAATGAATAGGCAGCTATGGTTTGAGAAAAACAGAAATTTGTGTCAGAGCTACCCAAAATTTAATCACTCATAAAAAGCAATGGGTCGGCCTTTTCTATATATTTACTCTGTGTACATTTCTCTGGAACAAAGGGAGGGAAGGGGCAGAGTTTTATGGTATGGGAAATGTACTTCTATTAAGCTAAAAATATGGGATTCTATTGTTCAAACTGAATGAGGTAAATATCAAGTTGCTAGCCCTGGGAGGCCATTATTAAAGAACTGGAAACAAAGACTGGAGCACATCTTTATTGGTTTTAATATTAAGATCCCAGAATATTAATTATTGGTGAAATAGGAGAAGTTTATAATTCTAAACATTTTTGACTTTAGCTTGATAAAACCATTAACTGAGAAATTCATGTATAACTGGATAGCACATGATTAGAAATATTAACAAAGTTGATCAAACGGCCAAGTCAATCCACAGAGGTATGTTTATCACATATAGGACTTGACTCCTAGGACTCAAAGTGACATTTTCATCTTTTGACTGACTTTCTAGAGTTCAGATAAGGGAAACAATTTCTTAGAATCCATGCTTTATATTGAAATCAAACATTTTCTACATGTACAGAACTTCATCAGAAAGAATCTTCCACAACAACTTTCAAGCCACTTTTCTTTTTTCATAGACCTGTCTTTCACCTACTCTATTATGTTGACTCTTGCATGATGAATTATACTGTCAGTTTGAACATAAAAACATACAGTTTCATCTTGCCTGGATGCAATTTCTATTGTCTTGTCCACATTTAATCCCAATGACAGTCAGACATTTTGTAAAATAGGACAGAAAACATAGAGGATAATATTTGATTTCATCCTGAATGTCATTCTCATCCTATAGATTCATAAAATAATAAAATAAAAATCTTAAAGATGACATTGTACAAAGGAGACAATATATAATAATCTAAGTCACAATGCACTGACTTTTCACATTAAAAGATGCTTGCATGTGACTTGGCCAGATTGAGCAATGCACTCATATTTTATAAATAATATAATTAAAAACTGCTGAACAAAACCAAATTGTAATATATAAATATAAAATTATTGTGTTTCGCTCAGGAGTAATGGAATACGTGTGGATATAGAGCTATTGTCATTTTTCAAAACTGAGCATATTGAGATAACAGAAGGAAAAATGAATGTGTAATTACGCATGTGCTGATATACACTCTAAAACAAATACGTTTGTAAGCACATGTGAGAGAACAAGCAAAGGGGAAATTATGGTGAGATCAGTTTTTCTTAGTTAATTTTTCTCACTATACTACAGGGCCCATATTTGTGTGATTCTCGTAATTCGATCATGTTACCAAACTATGTTGTTGGTTCTGGATAAAAATGACCAGTAAAATCTAAACACAGATTTTTACCAATAAAACAAAAGCTGTTGAAATTGTCTTGATTGCTCAAAACTGCTTCCATCATCTAAATACAAAAATAATTTTATTGTTTCATTTTTTTGCTATTTCATCTCCTGAACACAGTGTAGAGAGTACAAGATAATACACTATGCTGGCACATAATATTCTGATGTTTCTGATCTAAATATTTGTGTTGTCATTGTCAAAGCAGCAGTTAATTTCTTGGCTTTTACATTTTAGTTTTTCATCTTCTAGTTTTGAAAATTATGTTCTGCTTTGTTTATGTAAATTGCTTTCTGATTGAGGGACAGTATATGAATGTTCTAAATTTTAAAAAGCCAGTGAAGGTTAAGGAAACACAGATCTCTTACATGTTTTCATTGGTAAGATTTTGGCTTTTAAAGATTGCCTGATGTAAGCATAACATTTTTTTTTTCATTTTCAGTTGAACTTGCATTGCTGTACCACCATTTCTTTAATTCTGTCTGCTAATTAAAATATCACACAGCTAATGAATTTATGCATGTAATCCTGCTGCTACCTGTTTCCTGTCATCTGTTCTTTTAATGTGATTCACATACAAAAAAGCTTTAGCAAGAGTGATCACTTAAGTATTTTTTTAAATTCATGCAGTTTTCAATTTTAACTCCCCTGTGGAATGTAGAAGAATCAGCATTTCCATACACAAAAGGTCCCATGCTTTTTTTTAATGTTAATTTTTAGGAGTTCAGATTGTACAGGTATGCTTTCTGGATTGGGATGAATTTTTTAGGTTAAGAATGGTACCAGAGAAAAGAACTTTAATCCCCCATTTGGAAATCGTACATGTGTGCTACAAAGAATACTGAGTCCTTTTTTTTTTGTTTCTTATGTTTCAACAGGGCAGAGTTTAGGGTATGGATTTGTTAACTATATTGATCCAAAGGATGCAGAGAAAGCCATTAACACTTTAAATGGACTCAGACTCCAGACCAAAACCATAAAGGTAAGATAATACAAAGAGTGTCTTGCTAAATTATGGAAGAGTGTAGTTAAGACAGCTCCTGGCTATCTCATCAAAGTTGCATTCTCCACCATTCAAAGGATGCAAACATCTCTTACTTTGAAACAAAGAAAAAGTGTACAGCAGATTTTTTTTCATTCTTTTCAAAACGCAGCTGTTTTCTCCTTTAAAAAAGAAAGGAAAAACAAAACCTTTTAAAATGACTATCAAAGAATTCAGGGTAGATTGTCAAAGCATTAGAGAGTAATCTATAAATTAACCTCAGGAGATAAAATATTATAAGAAGGATGTTGATAAGATGGCCATCATATGGAGTTTTGTTGCTTGTGCCAATTAGTCCTGATTAATAATAGGCACCCTGTTGTGTCTCTGTCTGTCTGTCTATCTATTTATCTATCTCTACCTGAGAATAATTGGCAGTCAACTACTAATTTTAATTGATTAATTTCATATAGTACACCGATCGTGCTCAAATACTATTTAGAATGGGATTTCTTTTCCAGAAAGAAAAGGAAAAAATTCTTAGCATTATCTGCATGCCATTAGCTTCTCTGTTCCATGGATCTATGTGGGGAAAACAGTAGTTCCTTACTGTGATGTCCTTCTAGTTTAAGAGACTTATCCATGATGCAAGTTGATTCATTAGAAACTTGTATATCTGTGCTGTGCAGTACAATGTAATCAGTTTTATATGTGCAGACAATAGTATAATAGTGCGCCAAAATCAGTGCGTTTCACATTTTTTTGAAATTGCTTTCTATGCAATCCCTACACTTTCAATGTAGGAATCTTCCTGGTCTACTTCCAAATAAAAGATAGAAATTGCAGAATTCACCAAGCTTGAAAGCTTACCAGCAAAATATAACCCACCAAAATAAAGATAGAAAGAAAACCAATATGTGTGCATCTTAATATGTAATTTGAAGATTAATGTAATGGTTTTAGAACTGCATTCATTTTATACATGGTTGCTTTTCTGTAATGCTTGGTTATTATTTCCCTGAATTTAAAATACGTTCTGTTTTTATTTTCAGAAAGTTGATATTGACAGAATTCAAGAATTTTAGAATATATGGACAAAGAAATAGAGTGTATACTAATACACATGTTGAAATTCATAGATTCTGGTAGAATACATTTTAGGCCTGTTAATGATGATTGAGATCAAAATTATATACTTCTGACATGGTCTGCTTTGGGTATGGATTGGTTAACTATATTGATCTTTGAAATGCAATACATAAACAGAAGCAACTATTTCTAAAGTTGTATTTAGTTCAAGTATTTGTATAGTTAAGTTTTGTGGCTATAAGTATTTTAAATGAATTATAAACTAGAAATTTTGGTCTAGTGGTACCAGGCTAGAAACCAGAGACTGTGAGTTCTAATTCCGCATTAGCATGAAAGTCAGCTGAATGACCTTGGACCAGTCACTTTCTCTACGCCCACAATAGCGGGTGACAAGCCAGTCGATCAATTCCTGTCACAACCAATGGATCAAAACTCTGTTGATCTGAAAAAAAGCAGACCCTGGCCTGCAGGAAAACACTAGGAATAAAAAACTATATACATAGATTCAGGAAAATTAATAGTACTTTTTAAGTCTTGGTTCTAAAATGAATTTGAAAGTAGCATTGACAGATATTGGGCTGGTTTGATTTACTCTGATGAGTAGTGTATTAAAGATTCAGTATTTTAACATTTCATCCAGTTTGGTCATATATGTCAGTGCTAGGCTTTTATATATTTCTGTGAAACCTGATCTGTGTAAATCTATTAGGATTATGTTCTTGCTTGCTAGTCTTCTCTTTCCTTAAATTTATAAGACTTTTTTAAAAACTTGTTTTTAACCAGAAACAAAGATAAATCCTGATTATTTGTTTGTAATCAGGTTTGAAATTAAATTGCAATGAAATATTCTGAATTTGTATTCTGATTTCCAGACTTAAATTAATCTGCAGTTTTCACATTAATTTAGGTATCTTAATATCCATATGTGAAATAACAGGCTGTCTGCCTTAATATTCAGTCTTAAGTGGGCTACCATCACCTTGAAATATAACCATTTAAAAATAATTCCATGTGTGACTTAAACTTGCTAATTTTGTATTATACTTGTTATTACTGATACTTTGCTTTGCACTTATTCATGCCTTAAGATACTCCTCTAACAATGCATCAAATACACTGTCTTTGGGTATTTAAAAGGACAGGATCTCTTCACAAAAATATATTATTAGACAGAAAGCTAAGCTTTAACTTCTTAAACCAACTAGTTATTCGTCCAACAATAGATTACTGTGGATTTGATTATTTTATAAATTAGCTATGCACTCAGTAGTTATCTTTCATTATATTATTATAGATTGATAAAAGTTAATAATGTTAATAGTGTTTTATTTTTATGAGTGAAACATGATTCCTTTAACTGGTAAAGTTCTATGTAGATTAACAATTTAAAAGCTGTGACGAATAGTTTTAAAAGGATGCTGACTAATCTGTTCATAATAGTTTCATTTAAATGTATGGTTAGATGAGTAAAGCTTAACTGTGGAGAGTTCATGTTTAATTCTCAATATAACTATAAATCTTAGGTGATATTCAGTTCTTTGTCAATAATTAATCATTTTGGCTAAGATCCAAATCACTATTTTGGTAAGCAGAAGAACTTACTCCATACTTTGAAGGGATTGTAATTGAATTGTGATTTTTTTTTCCTACGGTCATTTGCATCATGTTGCTTCAGAGTCCCAAAGACCTCCACAGTAGCTTTTCAGAAAACTGCAAAAAGAAAAGGGAATAGTTATGATATAATAAGTTCATTTCATTTGAATTATCATCGTTAGTCCTATCACATTGTCCCACAAAACCAAGTACAACTAAAAAGTGCTTGAGTTGCTATTTATTTTTTCAATATTTAAGAACTAATGATAGCTAAGAAGCTGATGTTCAAGAAATAAAATTGGGAAAACTAATAAGTGAATTTTTAGTCATTTAAAATGTGGGCATTTTAATTCGAGCATATTGCATAAGCTGAGGAAGTAATACAGATAGTCCTCAATTCACGACACAATTGAGCCCAAAAATTTTGCTGTTAAGTGAGACATTTGTTAAGTGATTTTTGCCCCATTTTACAAACTTTCTTCCTGCACTTGTTAAGTGCATCACTGCTGTTAATAACCTAGTTGTTGAATGAATCTGGCTGCCCCATTGACTTTGCTTGTCAGAAGGATGCAATGGTGATCACATGACTCTGGGACACTGCAACGGTCATAAGTATGAACCAGTTGCCAAATATCTGAATTTTGATCACATGATCATGGGGATGCTACAAAGGTTGCATTTGTGAAAAACGGTCACAAGTCACTTTTTTCAGTGCCGTTGTAACTTTGAATGGTCACTAAACTAACTGTTGTAAGTTGAGGATTATCTGTAGTGTTTTCCTCTAGCAAATCCTTTCAGGAATCGCCTCATACTTCACTTATTGAGTCGCATAATCATTTCTTTTGCTTTCCTTTTTTGTTGCTTCTTCATCATACCTCCTTTCACTTTCATCTTACTGAACTACTTAACATTCAAGTTATTTGAAAAATGATTATATCACATCTGCATAAAATGCCTCTGAAACACATTATATTATAAGAATCTCATTTTTAATGTTACGTTTTCTTTGCCTTTCCCCCCTTAAAATATATATATTCAAAGGTATAATTGGGTCCAGCTTTAGCAATAGATAAGGAAAACAGAGTTAGGATTAGGTCTTAAAGTTGTGCCTAAAATATCACACTCTATTTCTCCTTGTCAGATCTGGTGCTAAGAAAATCCTGAATTCTTCTCTGGAGATAAGTAATGGACTATATGCAGGTTAACAAGTTCCTGGAAAAATGTGATATACTTTGATGAGTAGATAAAAATAATCTGAGATTGGATACAGTCTATTCTAGATGGGTTTATGCTCTTTCTGTATATCAGATTCATCGATCAGAACAGGAGTGAGAATGCAGAATCCAACATCCTCTTGGAGTGTCAAGGGTTGCTGTTGCTAGGAGCATCTTTGCTCAGCTTCAACTGATGAATAGTTTGCACTCTTTCCTGGAGAAAAAAACTCTAGTCAGTATTTCTTTTCTTAATAATCTTTCTCCCATTTAAATTTCTGTAATGCACTATATAGACTCTTTTCAAGGAATCATTATAATAAAGCAATGAAGGTATTGGGCTGGGACGGGAGGGAAATGTGCAAGTCAGTGTAGAGTTCACCTATATGGTTTTGAATCGCTTACTATTTCTGAGTAGGCTGTTTTTACGCAGAGCACAACAATGAACACCAACTTTCAGACTTTCGCCAACTAATCTGAACAAGAAATAATAAATTCAAAGCACTTTCAGAGCTCTGACTCGTAATATTTGTTAGAAAAAAGGTAAAAGTCACAGTGTAAGAATTGAAGTAAATACAAATAGTATTCACCATCACTCATTCAGTGACTGTTCAAAGTTAACAACAGCAGTGAACAAATAAAATTAAGGAATCCTGAGTATGAAGTGTTTCTTAAAAAGAGAAACAGACACTTTAGTTTTCAACAGGCTGTTAAATCTTACCTTTAAAAGATTTTAAATGTATTTGCCAAGCTTTTATTATTCCAAGTTTTAAAATTATTTTAGCCTTAATTTGTATGAGGAGGGAGCCACACTTGACCAAAATGCTATTCAGGAATATTTATATGAATAAAAAAATGGATGAATGGAATGAAGTGATAATAAAGTTATTTGTTTTCTTTATAGCCTACTAATCTTGATGTTTCCATTTATCTAAATTGAATAATTTCTTTTTCAACTTTTTAAAATATTTCTGCTATTGGTCTTATAAAACTTTGTTATAAAAGGTAATATTAAACAAGGATGGTGACCAGAAACTGAATTAAATTTTCTGAAGGGGATTAAAGTTGAGCTGTGCAGGAGTAAAAAGTTCCCTTTTACATCATCAAACACACTTCATGATTTGCCCCACCTTACCCCATGGACAGCAATTGCACAGAATATAAATAAATCATTAAGTTATATTCGAAACATCTTTCCTCACAAATCTAATTGTCCAGAATTTTCTACCAGCCTTTTCCAACCCAGAGGGCATGCAGAAATTCTCCAGGCAACATGATAAAATACAGAAAATTCTGGGGAAATCCAAAAATTTCAGCATTCGTTCTGTATTTATGATGAATTAAAAATAATATGCCCTTACCAATCTCTCCTTTATACATGACACAACATCTTTCTTATTTGAAGCTTCAAGTTTAGGGAATCTTATTTTCCTCATTTTCAAAAGTCTGTCCCTTCCACATGGCTAGGCCACTGGGAAGAGAGAATTATTAAGCTTACCATGTAGCTCAATACCTAACCAATTGTTTAAAGATTATCTACGAATTGTTTCTAACTGATATTTTAAAGATTTGCAAGTATAAATCAAAACATAATCATTAACAAAATGTCAACATTTCAATAGACATATGAAATGCTGTCTTGGAAAGTCTATACAAAATGTAACATTTGTGTGAATGGCATTTTAAATATAAGTATGAAAACCATAATACAGAAACCATCCACAATTGTTCAATTTAATTTCCTGTAAGATAAAGAAATGAATAATAAAAAATGTGAGGTACCTTGATATTGTCATTCATATAGTATAATCTTATATTTCATGTTACTGATATTCAGTTTGGTATGCCATCTTTTTAATTTCTCTGGTTATATCTTTCAGTTATTATTCCAGGACTCTCCATACTGTAAACAATTGCCTTTGTCAATTATGTTTTAAAATTACAGACATATTAAATTGGAATTACAATTGCTTCTATGTTTCTAATCCTTTTTTATTTCTTTTCATTCAATTGTTAGTAAACAAGAGAGGGGTCCAAACTGAAATTTCAGTCACTTGGTATAGAAAGTTGATGTATGTTAAAACATCATTATGAATAGAAGATCATATAAATTAAAATGGAGCTCCAGCTTGGTCAATTATAATGTGGATAGAGACACTTTCATAGAATAAAAGGTCCTGAAAAATGCCTGTGTAGTAGAAGTTAGGCAACTGAATGTGTCTCTTCAGATATAAGTTTTCTATAACAGAAATGTAGGTTATAGTCCTATCTTTGAATAATGATACCCAATCAATCTGTTACAGTATGAATCCATGACCTCAATTATTGATGTAATTTCAGTAATTTCTATGTAAAGCTTCCATTCTGCTTTATAATACCATACTTTTGGCTCAGCCAAGACTATCTCCTTGTTTGATGAAAACATTTTAAATTATTTTGATATTAAACGTTCACTCTGTTTTGCTGTTATTTAAAAGATGTGTACATTGTTTTTCCCCTCTAATCATGTTCTGTGTTTGGGTTCATATGATTAAATATTATAAAAATAATAAAATTTCATTTTGCTTTTGAAATAGTACATTTTCCTAATATTTTCCAAAATAAATTAATTATAAATATATTGTTCTCATTTAAGAATAGTTAACTTTTAATTTTTAACTTCAGTTATAAAAGCAGAACAGAAGTCTGCTTGCAAGATTGTTAATGATTTAAAACATGACTATTTGATAAGGTAGAAGTTGTGAGTTTCTGTATATTTTCCTCTTGTAAAAACAGATGAGAAAGCCTTCCTTGTCATTTTCTACCAAATTCTGTTATAGTGGACGTGTCAATCCTAGATACCAAGAAAATTCATGCTCTGCACCAGCTAATTAAAAGTGAAAACAAATTATATAATAGGCAGAGAGCTTTACTTTTTCAGGAGCCCTAGCCCTAAGAATCAGTAATAACTATGAATACTTGATTATTATTATTATTTATAAGAGCCTAGGTGGCGCAGTGGTTAGAGTGCAGTGCTGCAGTTTACTTCAGCTGACTGCCAGCTGCAGTTTGGCAGTTCAAATCTCACTGGCTCAAGGTTAAGTCAGCCTTCCATCCTTACGAGGTGGGTAAAACAAGGACCCAGATTGGTGGGATCAATATGCTGACTCTGTAAACCGCTTAGAGAGGGCTGTAAAAGCACTATTGAGCGGTATATAAGTCTAAGTGGTATTGCTATTATTAAATATTAACATTTTTTAGAAAAAAAGATAGGCCTTAGCTTTGCATACTTGCTCACAATTCCTTAATCACCACCCATCTGGATTGTATATGGTCTCCAAGTGCAAGTTAAGGTATTCAATGTGTCCTATAAATCCCTACGTGACATGGAGCCCAAGCTAACTGTGAAACCACACTTTTCTCATGTCACTTATTCTCCCTTCCAGATCTAGCCAGGTCCCTTCCATTAATATATTGTTGGAGGCTCTTTATGAGTTAGGATTGCTGATTGTGGCCTAATGGTTTGTTTGTTAAATTCTTGGGTTGTTTTTCTTTACATGCCACCCAATGTCACTTTGATGTGAAAGTGTGGACATATAATTGTTTAAACAAATAAATAAATAGGTTCTATAGTATGCCTGCTTGTATCTGAGTCCAATCACCACTACTTGTGTAGGAGAGGTTATCACAAACAAACAAAAACAACCATCGCATTTGGGAGTTCACACTATTATCCTTTTTTGTCTGATACTGAAACTGCTTCAGGTTGTAGTGAAGATTTTTAGAGAAGGAACCATTAGTATAGTTAACATATCATGTGACTTTCAGCAACCAGGTTTGTCGTCCCCCTATTTTACCGGTACCATCAATATTTAGTGATACTATTACTTCACAATTTTGCAAACCTGACTTTTCCACACTTACTATTATAAATCCAGTGGCAAAGATATCATTTGTACTGAAGTTTTTTCTTGGTCACATTAAGATACTTTTGAAACTTATATCTTCTAAGTAAAATATCAATAGTCGACTTTCCTCATTTCCTTTAAAGACACTGGTTTTCTCTTAACTGTTAAATGGATATTGGCAGCTTTATTAGCCCTCCATGCACCAGTGCAAAGTTCTTCAATATTTTATTTTTCTATAGTTAAGCATTTAATTCCATACTTGTTACTTTTTTGGTACCTGATGCTGCTGCTTAGAGTATCATTCTGATATTCTCTGCAGGATATTCTTTGTACGTGCCAAAAACCTCTTTGAATCATTGGCAATCTGTCTTGCTTCTGTACTGACCAATTTTATTTTTCATATAATTTTATGAAGCTTTCAAAACATTACTATTAATATTTATTTAGAAATTTAATCCCGTCAGGGAACATCTTTTTAAAACAACTAAATAAAACTAGAAAAGACATGCACACTAAATTAAATCTAGATAGGTAAACATGCAGTCTTATATATACCCATGTAAAAAAAAATCATAAAGATACTCTCCAGTTTATTAATGAGTTCTGTTGTCAGTGTGTTACACTGTAATACAAAAGATTTGTATTACATTTGTATGTAAACTGAAATAGTATTATTGAATAATACTGTACAAATAGTATTTTAAAATAAACTTGAGCCATTTTGTATTTAACTTCAATTTTGCTCAGTTCATAACCATGGGTCATCCATCAACTGCATGTTCTTAACCATAAGGCGTACCTGTACTTTGCCTTGTTCTCTTCCTCCTAAAAATAGTTTTCAACTTTACAGATTATTTTTTATAATTAGATTATAATCATTATAGTAAATATTAAATAATAAATATAGATTATTATATCAGATGACCTTTACAGTTTGTTAAGCTTCTAAGCCTTTGAACAGACTGTACACTCCCTAGACATGGGTGGGATGCTAGTATTCTTAATGGTCTCTTCATTTGCTGTGAAAAAGCTCAAAAGGCTGTCAAGTTTCTTCACAGCAGAGGTCTAAATAGATTGATAATACTATGATACACTAACACCTAACTAATTGTGCTACCAATTAATTCAGAGGATATTTGAGGTCATTCCTGAAGGGCTGAATAATTCACTTAAGGTACAGCACTTAAGTGTGTTTCCTTTTGACCCCATAGATTACGGTAATTAGAATGCAAATCGGTTGCTTGTTTTTGTCTAAAAGTATCAAGTCCTGCAACACAGGCAACCTAAGGAAACAAAAAACTTTAGATTTTTGGAACAACCTTTATTACTCATAGATCTTGAAAACCTACCAAAAGTACTGCATAACTTACATTCAGTGCCATAAATGTAGAATTACTCCTCACACACGCACACACCTCAAGCATTATTTAATTGCCTTGCTGCTCCAAGTATTCCGGAGGTCCGTTTAGCATTTTATCACATAAAGTTATTTGCAAAGAAACATAGAAACAGGTCTGTCTGAAATCCTTTCTTTTCAAATCATGTGGGGATAAATAAATTGTAAATGCATGGTAATCTGCATTAATAAGGTTTGGATCAACGTTGTGGATCAACAAGTAAGAATTTTCTGTCTATCAGGGTCAGAGTTGAAGTAATATTATCATGAGCTTTACTGGTCCGTACCTCTGAATAGTTTCTATCTTTACTCCATGTGCTCCAGGGTGACTTGAGTGTGAACAGCTTCAAAAGTGAAAATCACTTGTCATAGACTTTAATAAACCCTTGTTATTGTAACATGTTCTCCTTGTTCATAATGCAGACTGAATTTTTTTTTTTAAAAGCATTACTTGTTTCAAAGATATGAAAACATGGCATCAAATTATTTGCAGTGTAAATCCAAAAATTGCTTATCTTTTTAATAAAGTGTGGAGGTAAATGAGTCATTTTCTGGGTTGACTCAGTATCTATTTTTAGAAGTGAAGAAAATAAACCTGTTTTGGAAAGAAGGGTGTTGCTTGTTATATTTGTGAATAAAACCCTCTCCTCCCATACTGCTGTATAAGTGTAACAATTTATATATATAAATTATTTATTATATATATACATACATTATATATATATATATATATGTACATACACATATATATCTTGTATTGAGATGCTTATTATTAGATGAACAGAAAGTTATTTGGGTTCTATATCTCAAAAATATAGTATGCCTAATGATTGTTCGAAGTATGGAGTATTTTATAGTATGCCTAATGATTGTTCGAAGTATAGGGTGTTTTAGAATAAAGCATTTTAAAAATAGTTAAAATTAAATACAACTATAATATCCAGAAATTGCATACTAGGCCTTTTCCATTATACAAAATCATATATTTTAACATTTTCAATTATGAAAATAAAATGTATTTCCATTTCTGTATGTCAATAAAAATATATGGACAAATGCATACATAAGCATAGATACATTAGGATTGTACAGGCTATTCAGAGGCACAGGAACTTACCTTCAGCTGCAGTTCCAGTTAAAAGTGCCTTACCTGTACAGGCAATTTGGACTGGAATTGCCATCTCTAAGCGATGAAATAAAGCATGAAATTACATGACCATGTCACTTAGCAACAGCAATTCTGGCATTCCCAGTTCCTGCCATTAAGCAAGAATGTCTTGTGGCCACCATTTGCATTCTCCTGCCAGCTTCTTCATTTTCAGAAACCAGCAAAGAAAGATGGTGACCATGAGAGATTGATGATGCCATAATCACAAAGTGGGTGCTGGGTGCTTAGATTGCAATTACATGACCATAGGGGACATTGTGAAATCCAAAGACCTGTCATTAGTATCACTTCTTCAACACCATCACAAGTTTGAATGGTCGCTGAATGAGTGATCGTTAAGCAGAGACCACCTGTATGCTCAGAACACCAAAAAAGAGCCTTAACACCTCAGTGTTCTGAGTAATAGGTTCCAAATGGTACTTCACTCTTTGAACAACCCGTTTGAATGATTTGCACAGTCCATATGCAGGCATATCCACTTACATAAGGATGTATTTTAAACTTTTCTGTTTTGTGTAAGAGACTGATTAAACATAATTACAAATCGTGCAGTAGAAAGACAGTTTCTTTTCCGTATTGTTTTATTAGTTATTACTGTGAAGGCAAATATATGTGTCCCAGGATAAATATGCAAAATTGAATTTGGGTCAGTCATTGGGACCAGAAATTTACTCTTCTGAGCGATTGGCTGTTGTTTCCTTGTGGGGGGGAGAACCCCCAGCCAATTGCTAGCCACACACCAATCAGCCAATAAAGAAGGCACCACATAAACACGACTCACAGAACAGCCCAAACCACGTATTCCAGTAGAGAAATTCCCTGAAGATGGGCTCCAGCATGAGTCCAAAAGTTTGGAAGAGTAAATCTCTGGTCCCAGAGACCAACCCAAATTCGACTTTGCAGTTATTGCTGTATATAAAGTTGCCAGATAGAGCATGCCATTTAATATATGAGAAAACATTTATCTGCAAAAAAAATCAACTCTGAAAAGGACTAATTCTGAATTAGGTTTCCCGTACTATACAGATTATGCTGTATATATTAAATCTTTTAAGTATCCCAAGTACATAGAAGTAAATTACAAAACTATACATTTCCATCGATTTGGAAAAGTATATCTTAATCTACTCAGCTTCAGTTACTTTATTTTGGCCCTTAGAGGCCTTTGTGTACATATCTAAATTATTCCAAATGTCTTTTTATGTCCTTAGAATGTTTTGCTTCTCAACTTATTGTAGAAGAACCTATAGAACAATGTGAAGTTAATTTAAAGAAATTGTGAAAATATAGTTTGAAAATAGACTTATTTGTCATTTAAAGCTTTTCTCCAAAAATATAGTATTTCATTTAACTGAATATTGTTTAACTCCTAGGTTTCCTATGCCCGTCCAAGTTCAGCATCAATCAGAGATGCAAATTTGTATGTCAGCGGCCTTCCAAAAACGATGACCCAGAAAGAGCTAGAGCAGCTTTTCTCGCAATATGGGCGCATCATCACCTCACGAATTCTGGTTGATCAAGTAACAGGTTGAAAAAGTTTTTTGTTTAAAAATATCTACATTTCAATTTGCTCCCTTTCATATTTTTATTTAACTTTGGAAGAGATTATTTATACTGAAGTTAACAATCAAGTGTATAATTTAATTTTGTCCTATGTTCTTTTTCTCAAATTACATAAAGTTGCAAATATTTCATTTTTATTGATAAAAGGAGGCCACACATCCACTTTGGTCCCAGTATACCATTTAGAATTTAGTCTGAACGATATTACAAATGTATCATCAAATTTTGGTCAATCACTGGAATAAAATTTGCCCTCCAGGGAAAGGTTGGAATGAATAAAGAAATTACACTTTAAAAACATGTGACAATATCTGATATTCTGTCCTTATATAATGAAAGCAGACACCTATATTTTTAAGCTTTGCATATGTTACAGTATGCATAAAGGTTATACTGTATATTTTTGAAAATCAACCTTCCTAGTCAATCGTGTTATTTCTAGTAGGTGAGCACTTGGAACTTTTAACAGAATAACAGAGTTGGAAGGGACCTTAGAGGTCTTCTAGTTTTCTTTTCCTTCACTTATTTAAATCTTATTTTCTTATTCCAGGTGTCTCTCGTGGTGTGGGATTTATCCGTTTTGATAAGAGAATAGAGGCAGAAGAAGCCATAAAGGGACTTAATGGCCAAAAGCCAAGTGGTGCTACAGAACCGATTACTGTGAAGTTTGCTAATAACCCCAGTCAAAAAACAAGCCAAGCCCTCCTTTCCCAGCTGTACCAGTCCCCCAACAGACGCTACCCTGGACCTCTCCACCATCAGGCTCAGAGATTCAGGTAATTTTCTCTTTGCATTGCTCTCCTATTTGATTTATTATGGTTACAGCTGAACAATTTATTTCGTAAAAAAAGTCGCCTATGGAAATTGATGGTTTTTCAACTGTAGCCAGAATGTAACATTCAGCCAAATGTTGCAAAGCAATTATAAGATCCTTTACAGAAAAATTAAAGGAAAAAAAAAATCCCTTTCCACAAGGATGTGATTATCAGAGACTCAGAAGCAAGCACTAAATTTTTCCTCTTAAACAGATAATGTTAGTATAAAAATATATCCTTTCCTAATTTAATAAGTAAATAGTTTTGTCTTTAAAAAAAACAGGAAAACCTTATTAGCGTTATTAAAGGTGGACAGAAACAGTCAGTTCCTAAATATTCTTTATTCCTTGGCAGCCTTTTCAACAATCGGACTTGCTTTTTCAGATAACTGTAACAATGAGCATCAGTATAGATTCCACTGGTACCAAGACCAGTTGAATACAATTTAAGTGAGCTAGAATTGATACTAGCTTAATTAATGCTAGCTTAATTATACTGCTAATCTGAGGACAGATCCTGGGATTAAGGGTTCCACATACAGGTGAAACTCAAAAAATTAGAATATCGTGCAAAAGTTCATTTATTTCAGTAATGCAACTTAAAAGGTGAA
>JANHFT010002073.1:42758-57054 GCA_032467955.1 Pseudoxenodon macrops
TGCCTTGCCTTGCCTTGCCTTAACCCTACCCCCTCCATTCCATTCCTCTCCCCTCCCCTCCTCTCCCCTCTCTTCCCTTCCTTTCCCCTCCTCGCCTCTCTTCTCCTCTTCCCTCCCCTCCGCTCCGCTCCCCTCCCCTCATCTCATTTTATCTTAATGTGAGAGCCAGTTTGATATGGTGGCTAATGACACTGAGCTAGAAACCAAGAGATTCTTTGTACTAGTCCCAGTTTAGGCACAAAGGGGTGACCTTGCACCTGTCACTCTCCCCCACCCCTATGAAAAATAAATATGATGGCAGACCACTTTCCAAAAATGTTTGCAAATTTCTAGAAGTCAAGATTGCCTTGAAGTCACACATAAATAAATAAATACATTCTAAAACTAAATGGCTAACCTTAGTTATTCCAGTAAAGCATGGTAGATGCAGTTATGATATAGTATAGTAGATATAGTATGTTATATCTATATATTAGGGCCTTTAAAAGATAATAGATTTGGTTCATATGGATGGAAACATTCATCTTTATCCAGCATCATGAATGTCATTCAACAGAGTCATACTGGAACATGGCTATGTCCTTCATGAGCCTGTCCATTGGTAAAACGTTGAGGGCAAAAAGTGCACCTCCATAACAATGTGTGAAAACACAAATCCTCTTTTGAAATCTTCTCTGTAAAATAAAAAAATACACAATAAGGAGAGCATGGAAAATTGTATCCTTATTTCTTCTGATCCCCATATATAAGATGAGCAAATTTTAGAGCAGAGAGTTTATGCTATATACTACAAGTAAGCTATTCCCATGATTTGGAACCCAAATCTGTCATAAGCCCTAATGATAGATGGAGTCAAGCAATTTCAAGTGATGATCCAAGGTGATCAATGAACTGGAAGCCAACTCCCACCCCCCACCTGCCGAGCTGGATCAGCTAAGGTATCTGATTGGGCTTGTCCCAGGCCATTCTGTTGGCAGTAATCTTAAGTGGTCCTCAGAGGAACACATTGTGTAGTGGCTGTTGTGATTGCCAACTCAAGCAACTACCACTGCCACCTCATTAGGCATCACTCCAAGAATGCCCTCAAAGCAACATTTAGGAATTGACTAGCCTGCTTCTTGCTGGTGGATGAATTCTCACAGCTGCTGTTTAAAGAGGGTAGACAGCAAGGAGAGAGGATGGGAGAGAAAAATAAGAGAGGAATCACTGATTCTTTCTACACGTTTGTACAAAAGGAGAACTTTTATTCCTATCTCTTGCAACTGCCTCTACCCACATTAGAAAGTGCCAGATAATGGTGGAAGGATGAAGGCAAAAGATGAACTTGTCAAGGGAAGGGAAATGAATTCATAATTACTTCTAATTATTAGTAGTGGGGAGACCATCCGAATGGGGCCTCTAAGACAACAACAGAGTGTGTCCTCAGAATATTCTATGAACGGAACATATTCTTCAAACCTTGTATATATAATTGGATTTCTGACACCTCCAGTAAGTGATGAAAGAAAGAGAATTTATGAGCTGAGATATAAATAAAGACACATTGTTTATGTGTTTGTATTCCAGTTTACTTGCAGATATTTCTCTGGATGCTCTCTGTGCAAATGGTTGAGGCTATTTTGTTTGATGTAAAATACAGCGCAACATGTTACTTTCTAAAAGTCGTGTTCTTTTATTTTATCAGTTTGAAGAGAAATTTATTGCCTTGGAAACAACAACTGGAGCGCCCAGAATATTGAAATGTTACTAGGATTCTTTGATGATATTTTTTCACCTGTAGTCTTAGGCGTGATGTAAAGCTAAATCTCTAGTTACTTTGGTACTATTGGAAAGAGTCCCATTCCACTTGAGAGGAACTTCATGATGATACAAAAGGTTCAATTTAAGACATCTGCAGTGGAAGGCATGTGAGCCTTTGTGCCAGAAGTTGATTAATCATATAATTCTGAAAGACCTTCTGGAGCATTTCACATGAGGATTCTGAACTAGTATGAAAGCTTCTCCGGGTTTTTGCCATTCCATGATGCCATCAGGATTCAAAACGTGAACAATAATGGATGAAAGAACGGACGTTGCTGAGAAACAGAAAACGTTTGGAATTAGAAGCACGTGAGTTGAGATTCAGATGGCATGGATACTTATGCTACAACAGGAGTGTCAAACTCAAGGCCAGGGGGCTGGATATGACCTGCAGGGGCCTCTGCCAGCAAAAATGGAGGTCAGGAGGGCCTCCAATTTTGTGTGCGACAGCCTCCTGCAACCCTCTGCCAGCAAAAATACAGCTCGAGAGGGCCACATGCAGCCTTCCTGAGCTCTGTTTTCACCGGCAGAACGCTCGGATCACCACAGGCACCCTCAACATGAGTGATGTTGAACTGGCCATGCCTACTCTGGCCACTCCCACCCTGGCCACCCAAGATCATATACAACCCTGAAGTGGCCCTCAATGAAATAGAGTTTGACATCCTTGTGCTACAACAAAGCTAAGTGTGATTTTGAAACTCATTTTGTTAGATGTGAAATATTGAGATTACTGTATGGAAACGATGCAAACATGCCTGAAAAATCCTTTGTAGCTCTCTGCACAAAAAGTATTTTTTAAAAGAGAATAGGTAAACATAAACAGTTAACTTATTTTGATAGGCTAAAATTTTGCCAAAGGGAATGTAAAATAAAATCAAGAAAGGACTTGGTCATAGAAGGATACACATGTCAATTATTAGAAAGAATTATAGCAGATAAAAGAATTTATGGTTTTGAACATTGTATGACTGAGTTTGAAACAGAACTGTGTACAAGTAATTATCACATTGCTAAAATATATAAACTTTTATTGAAATTTGAAACAGAAGAACAAGTAAAAGAATGTATGGTAAAATGGGCTAAAAGTTTGGTTGCAATACCTAGATGGAACAGTGGGAGACTATGTGGTTGAAAGGAATGACATTTATATTATGTTGTAATCTTAAAAAGATTAATAAAATGATGCATATCTCACCAAAAACTTGTCTGGTATGTATAATAATACTTTAAATTGTAAACAAGAGGGGACATTTTATCATGCTTGATTTATATGAAAAAAGCTAGAAAATTTTGTAGTCGTGGTGGCTCAGTGGCTGAGATGCTGAGCTTGTCGATCAGGAAGGTCGGCAGTTTGGTGGTTCGAATCCCTAGATGTGTGTAATGGAATGAGCTTCCGCTACTTGTCCCAGCTTCTGCCAACCTAGCAGTTCGAAAGCATGTAAAAATACAAGTAGAAAAATAGGGACCACCTTTGGTGGGAAGGTAACAGCGTTCTGTGCACCTTCGGCATTTAGTCATGCTGACCACATGACCACGAAAACCTCTTCGGACAGCGCTGGCTCTTTGGATTTGAAACGGAGATGAGCACCGGCCCCTAGAGTCAGGAACGACTAGCACATATATGCGAGGGGAACCTTTACCTTTACCTAATGATATGATAGATGTAAAACTTCTATTGAAAAAGATGAAGTGTGGGAGGATGAAAAATGACACTGAGAAGAAAAGGAATTTACTATTTATAGCTAGGCAAGCAAGTGATTGAGACCTTGATAGAATCTCAGGTGTGACCTACAAAATTAATTGAATAAGCAATTTGCGTTAAAAAAAATAGGCATGTTTCACCCACAGATTTTGTAGATTTAAGGCAACCATGCTTGTGAACTGGTACAACTGGGGGGAAAAACACACATCCAAATGTTTCATAGTCATATTTAAGGGATTGCAGTGGCTCATGGGATTAGGACACTGAGTCAAAAGACCATTGAGAAATTGACAGCTCAGCAGTTAAAAACCCAAGAGTAAGCCGAGTGATGGAATGAACTCCAGCCAATTTGCACCAGCTCCTGCCCACCTTGAAAGCATGCAAATGCGAGTAGATAAATAGATACAACTTTGATGGGAAAATAATGGACATGAAAGGAGCCCTCTCAGACATCCCTTGGGCAACAGTGATGTCACCGGCTAATCCTTTCAACCCAGAAGTGCCTTGGTAGAAGCTTCCAACATGAATGGAGTAGTAGTTTAACCATATTTAAAGAACACCAACATTTTCTAAGATGGCTGCAGATTATAAAAAAATGATTTGACAAAGATGTTCATCATCTATCTGGAGTTAAAGATATTTCACATAGCTTGCAGGATTCAGATAGTTCTCTGGGCTTGAGTCCAAAGAGCAGGTAGTATCTAGTAATGGGAAGTTAGATGTCAAATTTTAGTCATTTAGTTTGACAACAGATAAAATAACATGAAATCATGTTTGTTATATGCCATCCATTTTTATTTTAAAATGTGTCAATTTTTTTTAAAATCAGAAGTGTCAAGAGATCAATAGATACTGAGAGTTATCAAAGACTTAAATTTTCACCTAAGTTAATATAAAAATTGTCTGATTTCTGTTTTCCATTTGTCAAAAAACTATAATTTTATGCAAGTTGTTGGCTGTTTCTGTTTTTTTATGATTCTGTGAATAACAATTTCCACTCAAGTATTGTATTTTAGCATTATATGTATTAAACTATAATTATAGCATTGTGAATGTTTTTAAATCTGGAGTGTAATTATTTAAATTTGAATAAACTAATGGCCATGAACAGTACTTGTTATAGATTTTGAACTGAGTAGGATTTCAAAGTGTCTAAACATACAGCAAATTGCTGTGTTATTAATAGTGGGACTTAGACATCCATTATTCCATTTCTCACTTTTTGGAGTGTCTAATTAAAAAAGTGATTGAGGAATTGATGTTCACTGTTACAACATTACTAGTTGAAAGGTGCAAAGTAAAAGCTCCTTTCATACCCTTGAAAGTGTAATGGAGTCTGTCTGTCAGAAATTTTAAATGTAAATGAAATTACCACCAGCCTTCACTCAAAACCAATAAAATCAGACTGAATAAAAAATTAAGCAAGAGAGAATTTACATAGATGTTTTCTCAGAAAAGTCACAAAATGTATCGGGTCTAAAACGCTAAAGCAGCATTTTACATGGAAACAGATGCTTTTCTCCTACTTCAGCTAATTTTAGAATGTGAAGTGGTTTTGAATTTCAGAAATGGATTCAGGCTTCCCTGTATTTGGCATATATCAGGTTTTTATCTCTACTGGGATTCTATTCAACTCTGCATTGCAAAAATAATGCAGGTCATTGCTCCCCGCTGATTGTACATCCCCCACCACGAACATGCAGAATCAGCAAGTTCATCTCTTGCTTATGCATATTTATGCATTGGTCAGGACCAGGTGTCACAGTTGTGCTTCCACATACAAGGCTTCTGAAGTTACTGTCCTTTTTTTTTCTCTTCCTTTTTTCATTATTTTGTTTTAATGTGACTGAGTGCAAGAGGGAACCTGCTGATTCTGTACGTTCACTGCTGTGGAGAGGAGGAAAAATCAATATGAGAGCCAAGCACAGCTACAATGGTGTACTGCAAAGTGTAACATTAAGCTCTTTCTGGATGGAAACGGAGCTGATTTATTCTTAATGACTTCACTTTGCTGACCATCGGTTTTTTGTTTCATTATTCAAAGGCAAAGGCTGAGCCAGCATTTTCTGAAAGTGCCAAGCACTCTGGAGTGGGAGCAAGTAAGCACAAACTACGTCCTTCAGATGTCTCATTTATTGAATTTGCTCTTAAAATGCATGTAGAATTGTGTCAGCCTTGCAAGGTAGTCCAGACAGGAAGCGCATTCAGATGAGCTAATTCTCCATTATTGTAAGGTGACATTAACACAATCATGTAAGTCTGAAAATAAGATTTCTCTCCTGCTGCCTCCAAAACTAGGAAGGTATTTGCCATGCCCACATTCCTTCTGCAGGTCAATTTTTCAACCAATCCTCTGGCTGTGCCTCTTTCCCCTGTCTCCCAAGGTCATTCTCACATACCGTTACAAACTGATCTCATTCGAATAATAATATAGCAGACACATAAACAAAGCTTTCATATTCATATAAGTAATGGAATGGTCACTTATGCAAAGAGTATCACTTCCCTTCAATTTATTCCTAGACATTATGCTACACTGGGGAGAGGGGGGGGGAGGAGTTTATGAAATAATTTAAATGCTACAGAATTTAGAAAATAGCCATTTTGTATCATTTATGGCATCACGGATATAAAAAATGGCAGTGTGGTGTTGAACCCAATCATCTTTTGGCAAACTGTCCTAGAATTATCAGGTTGTGCAGCTTCTTGAGATATGGTAATATATTAAATTTTTAAAAATTCGGTGTTGGAAAGAATAACTAATGATGCTATTTTATTCCTAATGAATATTCCCTAGCTGAAGCTGCACATCTTGTAACACATACACAGTAGCAAATAAGCCATATATACTGGTGATATAGTTGTTTAATGATGTAATTATTTTATTGCCCCAGTATATAGCATCCCATACATGGGGCTGAATTAGAATTTGCAGTCTGTCTTTCCTTAGATATTCATAGTAACGACTTCTCAAATGATACTGAAATTATTTAGTAACCTGGAAGATGGTGTCTGTAGCTGTACTTAAAATCCCAACATTTTACCCGATTACAATGACAAGAGAGAAAAATATCCGCTGCTGAAATTTAAATTCAGGTTTCCCAATTGGATTAATTTATGGTGCTGTTTTTGGTGCCACTTTTAAGTATGAGCAGAGCAGGATTTGGAGTAATTGAAATTCCACAAGTCAGTTTTATAATTTACAAAAAGAAATGATACTTCCCTATTATATTTCTGAACATAGTTCAGGCCCATTAGCATTGATTATGCTAAAATTGTTGTATCATAAGGTTCTCACTGCTCTATTACTGGAGGTGGGGGGCTGCTTTAGAACATCATTCTAAAAGTCTGCATAGTTCTACCCAGTGGTGGGATTCAAATCATTTAACAACTGGTTCGCCCAGGGTCAAGTTGGCTGTCGTGGGAGATATGGCCCATTCCCGTTCTCCAGTTCTGCTCCACATGCAGGACAACGATGGCCAACCTGACCCTGGGCGAATCAGTTGTTAAATTTCCACCCTTTGTCAAGAGGCTGTTTCCGAGGCTGCTTGTCTGTATGTTGGTCTTGGGCTTTTTCAGCCTTCTGGATGCAGCTCCTTTAAGAGGTGAGGTTTCCAAGGAACAAAAGTGCAAAAGTGAGAGGGGTGAGAAATTAAGTTGACAGCACGATGGAAGATGGGCCCAATATAGGGAAAACTACAGGGTTTGGCCAGGGAAATTATTACCCCCCTCCCCTGCTATCAAAGTGGGAGTGGCCAGGAGGAGAAGCAGGGAGAAGAAAGAGAAACCAGCCGCCTTCCTTCGCACCGGCCGCTCTGTTGCCCGTTTCTCCATTGCAGTGGAGCGCCCAGGATCCACTTTTAATAGCAGGTGATGGGTAATTTAACAACTGGTTTGCCCGAACTGGTGCAAACCAACTAAATCCACCACTGGTTCTGCCCCTATGTCCTTTAGAAAAGCCTTAAAATCTGGATCTTGCAGTAGGTTTTGAGCCAGTGACCTTCACTGGAGTGTTACCTGACTTATGTCTTTGTCCTTGGTGCAATGTTTTATTTTGGTCCTTTTTTATTATGATGGTTTTTAACACCACCCCTGTACACCACCTTGATTTGCTTCATGATTGAGCAGGCCTAGAGATTCCTCGGTAAAACTCATCCCTTCCAGTAGACAGGATAGTTGGGAATTCTGGAAATAACAAGCAGAACTCATGGAAAGCATTAAGCCAGGAAAAGTAGCATCACGTAGAAAGATAAGTTTGTAGATTTGACTTCCGGCCCCATAGTTAAGAAGTAATATTACTTGGGGATTGGGGGTGAGTGCAGGGGTGGAGATTTGTTTCTCTCTAATGTCTAAAATAGACATTGATAAGAGCTCCACTGAAGCCCTTCCTTGAACCAGAGATCTATGCAATTATAGACATGCTCTCAAACTTGCCATTGCTATGGAAGGTGATTGAAGAACTGATGGACTTGCAATTCTAAACCCTCCTGGAAGATAATGATTTCTGGATCCATTTTAATCAGGCTTTCTTGATGGATGGCCTCTGCCAGAAGCTGGATGGTTCAGTGCTGAATTGCTAATTCTTTGGAATTTCTCAACAGCTTTTTATATCAAAGTCCTTGGTGTCCTTCAGTAGGATTTAACCCATGAGAGCTCCTTCTTGTCCACCTTCCATCCTATAGGCTCCCCACTGTTTAGTATTTCGACAAATGAAATCACTGGGGGAAACTTCAGAACTTTTAAAGTGACATCACAATGCTAGTAACACTGAACTTGACTTACCACCCATCTTCAGAGAAGCAATTATGATCAATGTGAAAGAGCCACTTCTTCCCTCTGCTTTACCACTCAGTCTACACTCGGAAAGTAGGGCTTTCAATTAGTAATACATTTTAGCACTGTTTTCATTTCTGTTTTTTTTTTTAACCTTTATATTCTGGCATCTTATTAATTTCAATTCTATATTAATATGCTTCAGTAGACAGGCAGGATATAAATATAAACGGATAAATAAATGCTGTAGATCATTGTTTCCATTGACGCACTTTAAGACTGTGCAGATCCTTTGAATGAGGGGCTTTGGAATGAGCCAGAATACGTACCTTAACTATTAAGTTCCAAATTTAAGACTTTACTGATAAATTACCACGAACACTAGTTTTTTAAAGAAACTGAAAAAGATTCTGTTTCCAAGAAGGGGGTGAGTGAAATATTTAAATTCTATTTTTCTAATCGCAGTTAAATTGTCTCAAACTCCACAAAATTGGTAGAGGATTGCAGCCTAATATACATAATTTGACAAACCGTAGTTTATTATTTATTTGTTTTATTTTCATTATTCTCTTAAATTATTATTTGGTTAATATAGTATTCTAAATTATATCATCTTTTCATGGATAGGGGGTGGTACTATGTTGCCTCTTTAGAAAATAAAGTTGTTTTTATAATGGAAAGCAGGATTGAATAGATTGTAAATCCTAAAGCAATTTATTGTTCTGTCAACATATATTACAACAATATTAAATATATGCAGCTACACTTAAGAGTTTTATTTAAGACCAAAGGAGTTGGTTTCTTGCACTTACTGAAATTTAATAGTTTCATTTTTCCACTGGGCTTGGTGAAAATCCCTTGAGAATTAAAATTCTCATTAAGGCCACAAGAAAGCAGAATTTAATCAAATGAATTCAAAAGCTCCCTATTTAAAAATATGCAACTATAAATTGAATTTCTACAGTAGCTGGCACAGCTTTTGGTAGCAGCTAAAGTCTTATTTATTATACTATGAATGCAAAGCAAAATAAAAATTGAATTGTACATCATCAGTAGCTGCAGTCTAGATGTATTACTTGCCCATGAAACTATTCTGTTTTTAAAATCATCATATGTCACCTTTCCAAACTCGTAATCTGAAATTGGAAGATAAATATAAGATGTGAGTCTCTCTGTCGTGGTTTAAATGATGTTACAATTGCTGAGATGTATTCTTCTAACAAAGGTAAACTGGATCTAATGAAAGATAAAATGAGTTTTCATCTCAGTAATGTTTGATAGCTTGTAATTTGTACTGATATTTTTCTCAGTTCTGCAAAGATTACAAGTGAATCCTTCCCATAATCATGGGATACCAGTATTTGCTCCCATGTTATTTCTCTATATGCAATACACTTCACTTTCAAGAAAGAAAAGGACTTTGAGTGCTCGAGGCCATAAACATAGCATTGAGCCAGTTGTTATTGGAAGAGATTGCCTGATATTAAAGTATTGTTAGGAGCCACCTGGACAGTTCTAAACCATGTTGACCTGAGACTTCTCTTTACAATGGATGTTATTTTTAAAATACACACACACACACAATCATTGTGCTGTTTGACATTGATCTGTAAGAAACTTAAGAAATCCACTTTAGTATTGGAAAGTAACAATCCTGCTCGTAATTAAACTGTTATTAACAATATTGACTGTGAGACAAATGACTGCATTTTTGGTTACAAATGCTATGCATAGTTAATAAAATTTTAATTATAAATTTAAAACGTGGCCTGTCTCTCTACTTGTTATTTTTTTGTCACCGGGCTTTTAAGATTGGAGTAGATACCTCAGTATCTACACACACATTAGACTTCATTGTCAAGTACATCAACATACACAACATTAAATTGTGCACTTGACATTCCATTTTGGCTCAATTTATTTCCGAGATTTGGATCAAGACAACTAGTATCAGAATGCGAAATGATGGCATCCAGAAGTCTAGACATTTCAAGAAAGAATATACCTCATTAGCTCATACATTAGTGTTCTCTCTCCTTTTCAATATCTATTTCAATTTTCCCTTTATATTTTAAACAGGCGTCCCCAATGCCTGGGCATCGGCCCACTACCAGACAGTGGCCTATTTGGATCCAGATTGCACAAGCGGTGGGCCAGCTCAACTTGCGCAAGTTGAGGTGCACACATGGATGCCAGCCCGCCACTCGCACAAGTCAAGTTCATGAGGCCCAGTTCCCCTTTTCACCACCACCCCCGCCAGGCCGCAAAGGTTGGGGACTGCTGTTTTAAAGCAAAAGAACTTGCATATTCCCTATTTTTCCAAAGTCTTAATTTTGGTGAGTTATCTTTTCTGCCTGGTGTATGAAATATTCATATAATAAAGCAACTGCAAGTAATTTTCAATTAAATAAAAATAAGAGTTAAGTCATTTTTCCTGTTTTCTGTGTGTGAATTTTCAGAAATGTATATATTTCAAACAAATTACTCAATACTATAATTGTTCAATTGCTGATGTTCTTTAAAAATTCCCTGTTGAAACTGAAATTTATTTCTGAGGAAATCTGAAAGCTGAAATAACCAAGTCTGGTAATTGGCTACATTTGCACATTGTGCAAAGCCAGTATTTATTTAGTTGAATGAATCACAGTTCAACCCATAAACAGCGGTGTTACATTATAAACCTTGACTTATAAACCATAGTATCTGGATCCACACAATACATTAAACCAAAGTAAATCACATCATATCTGATTATGTTGGAGAAAAGACATTTTACATTTTAAAAACTTGTTTTCCAGTTAAATTCACAACATCAGATGACTTCCTAAATGAAACGATTAGTCAAAGCAGAGAAGGACATCCCTATTCTCAAGACCCAAAAAAGCAGTGAAGGAAATGTACATTCTGCACCAATACCATGAAGGATTTGCTTGCTCATTATTCATATACAGGTTGGCTAAATCAGCTTAGTAGGCTATTCATGATGCAGACTGGAGACACAGTAATATCCATGTATTCTCTGTATTTGAGAGGCAATCTGCATTGTACCAGACCTTAAAATATATTGTGCATTGCAATTTTATTACTGGAATGAAATCTGAGCTAGGGGAGAAGAGTCTGAAGAGGCTAATTCTGACATTATGGAATATTGAAGCTAAAATTAGTATTCCAATTACAAATCCATCACCCTTGGCTATATTTTCTGTCAGTCCAGATCTCACTGCAAAACTACTACTGCCATTCCTTTGGCAGTAAATTCTATTTGTTTCCAGTTGGGAAGATACTGGGAATGTCCTTACTAGACCTACAGGTTTTTCTTGTTGCTAGCCATGTTCTTCACTTTCTCACTGGTAAAAATATAGTTTTTTAAATAAAAAAAACACGAGAAGAAAAAAGGAAAGTCAAAGTATGAATCATTTTCAAGTTCAAAAAAAAGCTCACAATCATACACATTAATAATAGAATGTAGATTTTATATCTCAGACTTCTCCAACTGTGGATTTCTTACTATTGTTAATAGTTAACTTGTATGTGAGATTCAGATCGTGCTTTACTATTTATCTATTTGTCAAATTTATGTAGTCATTCATCTTCCTGGAAATGCCTCTAGGCAGTGTACAACAATATAAAACCACAATATAAAAAGCAAATGTTATAAAACACTCATTATAAAAATATGAACACAATTATTATAAATTAAAAATCAGTTAAAAAATTAAAATATACAAACGGCAAAAGAGATATCATACACAATAGGGGAGCTCTCCTAAATGTTGCCAGTTCTCTGGGATTTCCAAAAGAGCCTGTTCAGTCTAGAGCAGGGGTGTCAAACTCAAGGCCAGGGGGCTGAATCCGGTCCAGGGGATGCCATGAAGGGCTTTAATAGTAAAAAAAAAAAGCAGCTTGAATTGGATCTGTAAACAATCTGGCAGCCAAAATAGCTCACAGAGCAGAGGTATGACATGCTGATCTAAGGGCACACAAATGCACTGTTGCACTTGGCACTAGTTGAAGGTTCTGGATACTCTTCAAGGTTAACCCCATCTAAAGTGCATTATAATAGTCCAATCTGGAGGTGACCAGAATATAAGTGATCATGAATAGAGCCTCCTGCTCCAAGTATGGGCACAACTAGTGCACAACATGAAGCTGCATGAAGGCCTCCTAGCCACGACTTGCCATCTGCTCTTTGAGCAGGACTCGTGAGTTCAGAAAAAAATCCAGATTGCATACCAGGTCTGTCTGGAGCAGTGCCACCCCAATTAGAACCAAAGATGAGATTGTCCTAGAACCAAAAGGGCCACTCAGTCTTGTCAGGATTCAGCTGCAGTCTGTTGTTCCTCATCCGGACTTTCATAGCCTCCAGGCATCAGGATAATACTTCCGTCGCTTAATTTGCCAGAGCCAAGGTGTATAGTTTGGTACCATTAGCATACTGATGTTACCGTGCCCCATGGTGATGTCCTAGTAGTCTCATGTATATATTAAGTGGAAGAGGAGAAAGCACCAACCAATATAGTAGTGCAAAGAGTGGAAGTTTTGCCCAATCATCACCATCTGGAATTGACCTTGAAGAAAGGAGGTGAACTCACCTCCAATCCTCAACTGATCCAGAAGGATATCTTGGTCAATGGTATCAAAAGATGCTGAGAGATCAGGTAGGGCAAGGATGAATGTACAATCTTTATCTCACCCAGAGATCATCCAAAAGCACAACCATTGGTGCTTTTATCCCGTACCCAGGCCTGAATCTTGATAGGAAAGGATCCAGATAATTCAATCACAATAGAGCTAGATGGGACCTTGGAGGTCTTTTAGTCCAACCCCCTGCTCAAACAATTACCCAATTGTAATTGGCCATTACCCAATTCCTGCAACTGTTCTTCATATGTTTTTGTCTCCAGGCCCTTAATCGTCTTAGTTGCTCTTCTTTACACTTCTTCCAATTCTGTGGTTGTCTACTATATTCTCAAGGGAGAAAAACAATACATTGTTACACACTTTGTTATGTCTCTTTACATGGAAATATAGTTCTTCCTAGGACATGGGAAGTGAGTTGAAATGCAATTACTAATAAGTACTACTCAATCTAATGGGGTTTTCTTTTAAACAAAACTATTTAGGATTGAGGTCCACCAGCTAACTCTAGACCTAGACTGGTTGGTAAAAACAGACTCCTACTTATTTCATATTCTAAACTGGGTAATATGCAGGACGGGTGGGTAAAAAACGTGTTGGCCACAATTGTGTGGTTGCAGCCCCACCCCTTTTTTTTACACCCAGAAACTCATTTAAAAGGCAGGTCTTCAATTACATGGCTGTGGAAAACACCTTGAGTTGTTCTGAACCCTGTGAACACTTGGTTTCTAAAGAATAACCCATGTTTAAGGAAGTACAGTCTTATTAGCATTTCACTTGGTAGATTTCAAAGGTGCACCTCTTTCCCAGCGCATCTCTTTCTGAACTGACAGGCCGATTCTTTTCCTTGTGGGAATATTTTGATTCCTGCTGAGACTCTGTTAGAAAGACAACAATGAACTGATTCATTGTCATGCTCCCAGAAAAACTAGTGGCTGAATAGCAATGTTTAAAATGGGGAGTGATGAGTTATTGTAAAATAGAAAGAAATAAACAGTAATCATAGTAGAACATTATAGTACCATGATAGCGAACCTATGGCATGTGTGCCACAGGTGGCACGTGGAGTCATATTTGTTGGCACGCGAGCCGTTGCCTAGCTCAGCTCCAGTGTACATGTGCACGCCAGCCAGCTGATTTTCAGCTGGCCCTGCCCACGCCACCCCGCCCCTCCCAGGAGGCTCCACACAGCCCATTTTGGCTGCCAAATAAGTACAGGGCTCGCATGGAGGCTCTGGAAGGGGCGTTTTTGGCCTCTGGAGGGCCTCTGAGGGGAAGCCATTTTCGCCTTCCCCAGGCTCCAAGAAAGCCTCTGAAGTCTGGGGAGGGTGAAAAACAGGCCTACTGGGCCCACCGGAAGTCGGGAAATGGGAAGTTTCC
>JANHFT010002073.1:61489-74767 GCA_032467955.1 Pseudoxenodon macrops
GGAAAGAAAGAAAGAAAGAAAGAAAGAAAGAAAGAAAGAAAGAAAGAAAGAAAGAAAGAAAGAAAGAAAGAAAAGGTCTAACTAAGACAGCCATGGAACTTATAACATTCATAACATTCAAAATTCTAATTCTTTTGTGCTATTGATTCTCATTACCACCTTAAGTTTTTTCCCCCCTCAAAACAGAAACCTAAGCATTATTCAGTATGCTGCTAAATTGCCAATCCATCATTTAACACTGAGGACAGATTAATAATTTTCTATCTTGTTTCAGACACTTTTCATAACCAAGATATCCTGAAATTTTTACACCTCCTTGAAATGACCTTTCTACTGTCCTCATTTCACCAAATATCACAAGCAATGTTTTTCCCATTGCAGCAACCTTCAGGATACATAGATCTTGATATTACTTTCGAGCTGCTATGCTATAGAGGCTTCTGTAAATAATTGATGACATATAGCCCATTCATTGTGAAATTTTGAAGAGTCTTAATACTGGGAGAGCACATACATCTTTAATGCATTTTGTATAACTCAAAGTTAACCTTTAGAGAAAGTACAGGCTTCTTTTGTATGGATCCCTAAATCAGCTTTTCTAATCTAACACTGGATAATCACATATCCCACTCTTAACAGTAGCTAAACTCATGCTGTGAGTTTGACTCACAAATATAAAGCATAATGCAACCTGACAGAATATTCAACTAGGTTTAAATATTTTTGTTAATTCTTTAATAATCAGATTCAGTTACACTGGTATGGGTATTTTTTTTAATTCTTTGCTACAATAGCCATTCATCTGATCACCATCACAGAATTTCACAAAATATTTGAAATTACTGATGCCATAGAATATAGTTTGTTCACTTGATGAAATTCTTCGATTCTCCCATTGATATCTGAACAAATTAAACAGGCTGGCTGAATGAACTGACATTAGTAGCTGAATAAAACGAGGAAGCATACCCAAGGAAATGCAAAATCTAACCAGCTAATGCAATTACTGAGACAGATCACACCCTTTATGGTTAGAAACAGGGTTAACAATGATTCCAAATTTATTTCTAAGCCACCCCACTCCTGAAATACTCTGGCCAGCAAGCAAAATAATGAATTAAAATACACTTCAATTAATACATTAAAAAAATACAAATCATCATCGTGCCCTATTTCCATTGACATAAACCAAAGATCTAATTACATGGTTTTAAACCCTCCCCCAGAGCAAATACCACTCCCTTCTAGCACTGAAGAAGTTATCTAGTCTGGTAATAAAATGTCTACAAGCAAACCATCAACCTCAGAGAGTACCAACAACTCCACAACACTGTTTTAATCTGGCCAAGGGAGTATGAGCTATATGTATATCCAAGGGATAAAGTTCTATAAAATGAGAACTGCTACAGAGAAAGATTGCCACTTTGTCTCATCCCATGTCCTCCAGAAAAGAAGAGACACTTAGCAGGCTATCTCATGATGGACATATTCTATTCTGGCAACTCATTGCCTAATATAAATTGGTGGTGTTTGGCTAACAAGCAGCATCTGAATTGGGATTGGAAGCCTATTGGTAACCTGTGTAGCTACTTTAAAATTTGTGTTATTTTACACTGATGAGACAGAATCACAAGTACTCTAATTACTGTTTTTCACAAGTTGTAGGTTCCAAGTCATTTCAAAAGGCAGCCCAATACAGATTAAATTTCAGTTGTACAGCCACATTACATTTAAGCATCAGGACATCCTGATTCAAGTAGGGCAATTGAGTGAATCTAACTGGGTGGATTTCAGATAACAATATCCCCATATTTGCTTGCTAGAATTTCAGTAAAACTGTAGATGACCAGGCTGAGTCTAAGGGAGGGGTCAAACATGCCATTAGTCTCAAGTCCCTTCATACCCACAAGAGATCTAAATCCAACCCATCTTGAATTCCATTGACTCTTATCTACCGCCAATTTGTTTTAGTTCAGATTCTTGTAGACAACTTAAGCTTGCAATAAATCCTTATATTCGTTTGAACTGCCTGGATTTCCTGATTTCTGGGCTTGACAAAAGCTCTCTCTTAGCCCAAGCCACTTCACACAGTTGTAAAAAAAAATGGGAGGAGGAAGGAGTATTAGGTATGCTCATGACCTTGAGTTATTTATAAAAATAGTAAATGGGTGATATAAACTTTTTAAAGATGCACACAACGCAGCCTGTTCATCCATCACAATATCATTTATGCACTTGATCTTATAGGAGCTCTCATATTTACCACACAATTAAAGCAATAATCGTGGTGCCCTATCCCCATTGACATAAACCAAAGATAAACCAATTGTTCATTGGGATCCACCTATCTCCCCGCATCCTTTAACTCTTATGGTCACAACATCAGCCCTCATTTCCTCACCAAGAAGGGCTGAATAAATCTCCCTGCCCTTTATGTCCTTGCCTGCCCCTACTTACCATACTTACCACAAAGTGCAAGCATCTCTGTTTGTCTAACCTGTTAGGCACACTCAACAACACTACTTCTAACCTACCTTAATCATTCACTCAATTGCCTCACATATATTCTCTATTTCTCCATTTCACATACTATATCCCCCAGCTTTCCTGAGGCTTATGGATCTAGCTTTCATACATACCACCAATCACCTATTCTCCTGTACTATCACTTCAAAGGAGTGGGAGAAGCATCTTCTATCCATACAGAGATTGTATGGATACAGATCTACAATCTACAGAGATTGTGACTTTATTTAAAAATGAAAAGAATCCGACTACTTTTTAAGTAGCTATGCATCATTCATTATCTCAATTGAAGCACAATGTTATAATACAATTACAGCATCAGTTAAATACAGTGTAGGTGGATTTGACAGACAGGAACAATTTTAAAATCAATTCAAATTATTTAATTGTCACAAAAGAAAGATCCTTCCTCTGGGGGGGGGGGGAAACAGGAAGATAGATTACTAATTTATAGTCCTTTGGTATCCTGAGCAGACTTTAACTTGTATCAGTAATATTGATGGCACCAAAAACAAACTGGTAATTAATATAAGTAATGCATACTTGGTATAATATGGCCTTACATAACAGTGCTGACTAACTCCTTGCCGTTCGATTGAAGAGTCTTCAAAGATGCTCCAACATAGATAGAACCAAGTCTTGCCTAATCATAGCCAAATCAGTTCTTAGGAATGATGGCAGGTGATGCCTTATCCAAAGCTGCACCAAGAATTACTAGCTGCCATAGTTAGTTCAACAATTAAGAGGAAAGCCAAATCTGAGAACAACTTTAGGGTCTCAATTCAAATATTATTCAGTTAAGATTCTAGGAGTAAACAAACTTTGCGGATTGAGAAAAATATGTAATATTTAATTTCTAATGAAATCTGGACCTACAAGTGTATTAGATAACAGTATGAATCACTGAGAAAGCACTGAGAATTCAATTAATATTTAGTTCTTATAGAAGTAGTAAACCCAATACAGATAAGGGGATCAAAATAGAAATAAACTGGCAAGGAATGTATGGATTTCCTGCATAGGTATTGTTATCATAGATTAGTGGGCAATTAATTTTCTCAAGGGACCACGTGAGAAACTGACATTGCTGTGGAAAGTCACCATCCCACCACTGCCAATGCCACTGCACTCCCACTGACACCACCAATACAAGCAGGACAGGGACAGCTGTTGGGCTGGATGTGGCCTGCAAGCTATAAAATGCCAAGGTCTGTCATAGAGATAGAGATAGAGATAGAGATAGAGATATGTGGATGTGGATATACCATAGATGTCAGGTTCCAAGCATTGTCTCGATTGTTTGATTGTTTGTTCGAGGCAGCTGCACTTTTGCCTGTACAAGGTTCATCATGGTGGTTTGCACACGTTCTGGCAATTCTCTCCCCCCGAATGGTAACTCCGGACGGCTGCCATTCCGGAGCTGACAATAGATATAGAAACACAGATATAGATGTATAATAAAATTAAAAGCTGTAAAAATTGTTAATGTCCATTGGAAATTACTATGGCAGCAGAAAGGACAAGGTTATAGAGTACAATTGTATTCTTCTGTTTTTCCTTCTAGAGTTTCTTTATGCCAAACTTTATGATCAGACTTGCCAATGTACCCAGAAAAGATAAACAGGAAGAGGAAGAAAAATTTATAAACACAAGCATAGTAAAGTAAGTGTGTGTGTGTGTGTGTGTGTGTGTGTGTGTGTGAAAGAGAGAGAGAGAGAGAGAGAGAAAGAGAGCATATGTATGTGTGTGTTGTGTGAGTATACACACAGAGACACTTTTTCAGATCCTACCCAACATGTTCTCCTTGCCAAAGATAATTTGCAAAACAAATTGGCAAAGGGAGAAAGGGAGAAGGAAAACTGCAATAAATTGTTTAAATATGTTTAAGGGTTCTTTGATACCTCCATCTGGATTTAGAACTCATAAGTATGAGGAAATTTCAAAGGTTTACAACTTTGAACTATGAAATGTTATGGGAATTCTGTATGCGCAGATTAAAATACCACCATTTACTTATATTATATTAATACATTAGGGTGGCGCAGTGGCTCAGCGGTTAAGATGTTTTAAAGCCAGCAGCCCAGGTTTGAGAACCCAGTGCCACATGACAGGGTGGGCTTGCCCCAGCTCCTGCAAACCTAGCAGTTTGAAAGCATGCAAATGTGAGTAGATAAATAGGTATCACTTTGGTGGGAAGGTAACAATGCTCCATGATGTCATGCTCACCACATGACCGCAGAAATATCTTTGGACAGTGCTGGCTCAATGGCCTTGAAACTGAGATGAGCACTATAATTAGCAATGACTAGTGAAGTAAAATCCACAGGGACTCCTTATTTTTTATCTTAAATTTGTTATTTTACCCATTCCTTCTCTTCTTGCTTCTGCAATTTCCAAATTCTGAAAAACATTTTGAATTTTAATTCAGTAATCTTCAGCACATCTATATGGGAAATCCACCTGCAACATGGGGGACATTTTCAGAAGCACTTATTCAGTTGGAGATATTTCCCAATGCTAATGTGTGAATCCCAAAGAAAATGCTATATTTAAGGTGAATAATTCTTTCGCAAGCTTACAAATCTTCTCTTATTATCCATGATCCCAATACAGTACAACTCTAATTCTGTCAAAAGGAAAAAAATTGAAAGCAAACAAAACAGAAAATAGCTCAAATAAATGTAGCTTCAGTTATACAAATCACATGAATAATTAAAAAACAGCATATAATTAAGAAGTGGCGCATTCAAAATAAATACTGGATGGCAAAAAGGACAAAATGTTACACTCTGAAAGAGAGTCAGTGAATTATTGTCCCATCAATGGTAGGAAATATCCTTTATCCAAGAAAGTGAGCAAATCCACAACAGGGAACACGACCAGGGAAATCTCTAAACTATTGCCTGTTTTGATTTTTTGCTTTATATTTCACATGCATCTTTCCTGCTTATACATCTGAGCAAATATTTTCCCCTGGCTGCCAGTGGTAGTTGTGTCTCACAATGTTGCAATCTCATACTAGATTATTAACATATTTATTACATTACTGGAAACAAATGTACTTGGGATATATTAAAAATTCATGTGAGTATTGTAACCAGCATGTTAGCTGGATAGGGACCAACTATAATGGAAGGTGAAAAATGTTCTTGGTCCTTTGTCACCTAGGAAAAACAAAATGGCAACAGCTGTTACAGTCCACATATTAAAAATGTTCCATCTTAGGAAACTAAAATGGATATGAATTGAATTTCACTTGTTTCTTAAAAATTGAGAATATTAGACATACGAGACCAGTTTAGAACTGAGAAAAATATGAAACACACTGCATTAATAATAGTAGGATATGCAGAAAATCATTAATAGATTTAGAAAGCATTCTAGCAATTATTTTATAAACATGTAACATTGAAGCTAACTGTCAATGCATCCGTGGTGAAATATGCAAAGCAGATCTTTTAACTAAAATGAATAAGTATTTAAAAACATTACTCTAATTCCACACATTAAAAACAAAAGGTATACCTGGGATCCTCAGTCTAGAAGAGAAACCGCAGAAAATATGATAGTGACGTTAATCTTCTTCGCTGTTATTTATTTCACTGCTACGTTTTCTAGGATTATTGTGTTAGAATAAACAAGAGGCTTTTCAAACAAATAAAGAAGGTTCTTAATCGTTGGGTGTCCGATTTCACTTCACATGCTCCTCATGCATGCCAGGTTTTATTGGTGAAATATTGTATTAGATAACTACATATTATGAAGAGTGTACTGGTAGTCCTTGACTTATGACCACAAAGGAGCCCAAAATTTTTGTTGTTAAGTGAGAATTTGTTAAGTGAGTTTTCCCCCATTTTACGACCTTCGTTGCCACAGTTGTGAAGTGAATCACTGCAGTTGATAAGTCAGTGACCCAATTGTTAAGTGAATCTGGCTTCCCCATTGACTTTGCTTGTCAGAAGGTCGCACAAAGGGATCGCATGACCCCCAAGAGACTGCAAAGGTCATAAGTATGAACCAGTTCCCAAGCACCTGAATTTTGACCACATGATCAGGGGGATGCTGCAAATGGTTGTAACTGTGAAAAACAGCCATCAATCACTTTTTTCACTGCCCTTGCAACTTTGAATGGTCACTGAATGAACTGTTTTAAGTCGAGGACTACCTGTACTGTGTTGATTAAAATAACAACCCCACCAAATAAGTTTAGAATTCCAGATGCTAAATATTGAAAGAATAAAGTGCTATAAATTTATATGGAACCCACAAGCAGAGCCTATGAATAAGGGCTACGTTTATTAAATGCCTTAACTTAAAAATATTTCTGATCAATTGTGCAAATTCTTTCTTTCTTTCTTTCTTTCTTCTTTCTTTCTTTCTTTCTTTCTTTTTTTCTTTCTTTCTTTCTTTCTTTCTTTCTTGCTTGCTTGCTTGCTTGCTTGCTTGCTTGCTTTCTGTCTTGAGCTTTTCTTCCTTCCCCCTTCCATCCTTCCTCCTTCCATTCCCCTCACTTTCTAAAATAGATAGAGATCTTTTATTTATTTATTTCTTGCACTCTTTTTTGTTGCGCTCCTTCCTTCTTTCCCCTCCTTCCTTCCTTCCTTCTTTCCTTTCTTTCTCTTTCTCTTTCTGCCATCTTTATTACTTTATAAATAAATCAAAGTTGCTGAAGCAACTGAACTTTTCTAGTAACAGGAACTCACAGTCTCCTGGTTTCTAGGCCAGCATCTTAACCACCAGATAAATTGACTCCTTAGGAAGTACCATATAAGTATTAGGAAGTATAAGTATTAGGAAGTATAAGTATTAGGAAGTATAAGTAGACCAGTGTGTGCTTTTTTTCCTGAATTAAGACAACCAAAATGCAAAGTGGATGAGAAAAGGTCTAGATTCAATTCAAATAGGTAATTGGGCTATTTAGAATGTAATCCATGTTACATATTGTAATGTGGGCATTAATTTCTATTCATGAATAGGTTTGCACGCTAGTAACATTTTTCTTGTTAGCATTACTGGAGCATTTACCAACAACTGTTCCCAGCCTCCCTTTTAAAAATGTTTTCCCAGTGCTCTGCCTCTGTTAGTCAGATATTTACCATTTTTATTTTCCCACAATTCCCGTATGGGTGGCCACTCTGGAACGTATGATCTATAAGGAGCTATTGTTTCAATTTCCTACAATGCAGTGCAGGAGCAGTGTTATGTGTTGGCTGATCCATTGGTTAGCAGAGGTGGGTTCCTACCGGTTCTAACCTGTTCTTTAGAACCGTTAGTAACTCGCTGATGACGTCACGGAGCCAGTTCCATCAGTGTCTCCGTGGGCACCGCCATCTTGGATTTTGTTTGTGCGCGTGCGTAGAAGCTATTTTTTGATTGCTGCGTCTTGACCCTAAGCGAACCGGCAGCAAAATAATCCACAACCCACCCCTGCTGCTTAGCCTATCATAAAAAGGACACCATCCCAAGAAGGACGTTCTGTTCCAGGTTTTCTATCCTTCCAGTCTGGGGGTTCAAATCTTGAGAGCCCAGCGGGTATGTTTGTGGTAGAAATCACTCTGCAGGTTTGACCTTTCCTGCCTGGAGAAGGAATAGAAACTTGTATCATTGTGCTGGGCGTGTGCAGACCCCCAAGAGTCCACTGGTATACACCAAGTTGGACAGAGAAGTTCTAAAACATATGCAAGCATATTGTTTGCCTGGGGGTATTTTGGACAGTTTTAGGAGACAAAATGAAGGCCTTAAATCCCGTAGAAACTGAAAGCAAACCATTGGTTCCTCCCAGAAAACCAACCCTCCTCAAAATGATCTGGTTTTCTCCCACTTTGGGTAGATTAAGAGTACAATGAAAGCCGTATGTCTTTGCAAAATTTAAACTACCTTCTTTGACCTTTAAACCAGGGCTGGGTGACTATGGCAATGTTATGACTTGCGGTCTTCAACTCCCATAATCTTATGCTGGCTCAGGAATTCTGGGAATTGAAGCCCACATGTTGTAAAGTTGCCATAGGTAGCCTAGCCCTGTTCTAACTCTAAGGGGTTTTATGACTCCTATAAAAAAAAAGAGAGAGATTAAACTGCCTGCTCCTTCCATGCTGGGGATTGTGGTTCACTCTCATAAACCCCCTAAGGGTCCCTTCTAGGGCCAAAAAAAACAGAGCACAGGAGCCAGGAACAAAAATCCCCACCTGCTTTACCTTCTTGTAGGTTATAATGCAGTTGTGTGGATTGTGGTCTTAAAACTGACTGAGAAACTGATGAGGTTTTGTGTCCTTTCCTTCCCATGACAGAGAAGGAGAAGAGAGACAAAGCCATGTTGGAAGGAGAGACCGCCAGCAGCCTAAATTCAGATACTTCCTCCCCAAAAGCACGTAAGTAACCAAGGATTCAGTAAAAAGGAATTTACCGAGTTTAATTCTTGGAAAGAAAGTACAGTCTGAAAGTAGAATCTAGGAACTACTTTGTTTGGCCAACATACTACATGGAGATGTGCTACATGGCAGGGGTGGGCTATAAATTTTTTAGCAAGGGGTTCTCTGCCCGGTTACTGTGTGGGCGTGGCCATGGTGGGCGTGGCCTAGTTGGCCTCCTGCACCATGGCCGCTGGAAGGGGGGTGTTTTTGCCCTCCCCGGGCTGCAGAGGCTTTCCTCAAACTTCCGTTAGGTCGAAAACAGCCTCCCTAGACTCCAGAGGCCCTCTGGAGGCTAGAAACGTTTCCTGAACTTCTGGTAGGCCCATTTTCCACCCTCCCCGAGCCTCCATGCACACCCTGCACTTACCTGCATCCAAAACAGGCTGTGTGGGGACTCCTGGGAGGGGTGGGGTGGGCAGGGCCAGCCAGGAGTGGGATTTGGGGGTTCTCCAAACTGCACTTAGCTAGAGGTTCTCCCGAACCCCTGGGAACCCCCAGCAGCCCATCCCTGCTACATGGGGTATAATTCCCTTTTGTAATCAACATAGATCGCAAATCATCTCCTGGTAGATCTGTGAATTACAACACAGGGGAAGTTACAGGCAATCCTTGACATACGACTACAACTGAGTCCAGAATTTCCGTTGATAAGCAACACCGTTGTTTAAATGAGTTGCTCCCCATTTTACAGCTTTTTTTCGCCACATTTGTTAAACAAATCACTACCGTCGCTAAGTGGATCCTGCAGTTGTTAAGTAAATATGGCTCCCTCCATTGGCTTGAACGTTACAAAGGGGGGAAATCACATGACCGCAGGACAGTGCAGCCGCCATAAATACACGCCAGTTGTCAAGCGCCTGAATTTTGGTCACATGACCATGGGGATGCTGCAATGGTCGTAAGCGTGAAAAGCAGTCATATGTCAGTTTTTTCTTTGCCATTGTATGCCATTGTATCTCTGCCATTGTATCTTTGAACACTAAACGAATGGTTGTAAATCCAGGATTAACTATGCAGATCCATTGGATCAGGAATGGCAACCTGGTGCTTCCAATATTCTAGGCCAGAGGTCTCCAACCTTGTCAACTTTAAGCCTGGAGGACTTCAACTCCCAGAATTCCCCAGCCAGGACCAGGCTTAAAGTTGCCAAGGTTGGAGACTCCTGTTCTAGGCTTTAGTGATGGTTGACCCCAGTCCTCATTGCATATGGCAAGAGAGTTTGAGAATAACAGATAGTCCTCATCTTACGACGACAACGGAGCCCAACATTTGTGTTGCTAAGTGAGACATTTGTTACGTGAATTTTGCCGCATTTTACGACTTTTCTTGCCACAGTTGTTAAGTGAATCACTGCAGGCGTTAAGCGATTCACATGGTTGTTAAGTGAATCTGGTTTCCCCATTGATTTTTACTTGTGAGAAGGTCGCAAAAGGAGATCATGTGACCCCGGGACACTGCAACCATCATAAATGTTGTTTTAAACACAAGTTGTCAGGCATCTGAATGTAAATCATATGACCGTGGGAATGTTGCAACGGTCATTAAGTGAGAAAAATGGTCCTAAGTCACTTTTTTCAGTGCCCTTGTAACTTCGAACAGTCACTGAGCGAGCTGTTGTAAGTCGAGGACCACCTGTATTATCCCAGACAATTGTCTGCTCTGCTTTATTTGTAAGCCTGATAACAGGAGCTGTTTTACGATATTTCTTTGTGATCTCTTGTAGGAACTCTTTCTTTCTTTCTTTCTTTCTTTCTTTCTTTCTTTCTTTCTTTCTTTCTTCCTTTCTTTTCTTTAATTAAAGCTTATTATAATATAAAATACAAATAGAAAAGAAAGATAATGCAGGAATGGGGAAGGGGAGAGGGGGTGCAAGGTAAGAGAGAAAGAGAGAAAAAAAGCAATGACTTCAAACTCTTTTTCTTCTAAAACCTTTAGAATTTTTAGCCAGCGAGGTCTTCAGATTAGGAATTCTGACCCACTGCTACTTTGAAGAGTAATAGGCCGGAGGAGGTTAAGAAGCTTCTGATCTAAGGCACCTCTTCAGTTTGTAATTTGTGTAGCACCCCAGTTCAAGCAGGCGTGAAACTAAATTAAATTCTGGTTATAGGGCTTAGATGCCTTGAAGGAGGAGGAGGAGCTGGGTGTAGTTTTGACCAGCATACAAATAACTCAAATGAATAAGATATTCATCTTCACTGACTCGCATATTATTTATTTATGTATGTATTTAAATTTAAATGCTCGCAGGGCTGAGCATACAAGAACTTAGCTTAAGACTGCCCGGATGAGATGTGGCATTTTTCATCGTTTGTGAAGATGGGTCAAGAGTGGCAAATTCTTCAGCATTTGCAATAACTTTTCTGAATTAAAAATAATAATAATAATAATCCAGTTGCTTCTTTTTCTTAAAACAAACAAACAAACTGAGGTGGATAACTTCTGCTGTCTATGGCAGGGGTGTCAAACTCAATTTCATTGAGGGCCACATCAGGGTTGTGTTTGACCTCGGGGGCGTGGCGTGGCCAAGGTGGGTGTGGCCAGCTCAATGTCACTCGTGTCAGGGGCGCTGTGGCAGCCCGAGTGCTGTGCCAGCAAAAACGGGCTCACGAGCTCCGTTTTCAGCCGTGACGGCCTCCTGCAACCCTCAGCCAGAGAAAACGGAGCTCAGGAAACCTCCCAAACTCCATTTTTTGCTAGCAGAGGCACCGCTGGCCGGTCCTTCACTGTTTACAGGACGTCCCTGTGGACCAAATCTAAGTACCCTGTGGGCCGAATCCGGCCCCCGGGCCTTGAGTTTGACACCCCTGGTCTAAGGGTTGAGGTGGCCTGTTTGGAAAAGTCAGAAGCTACATAAGCAGAGAAGCTGAATCGTTACATCATCATAAATCTTTGGGAAGCGAGGATGTCACTTTTTTTTTCTTTCCCTGATGATGTTTGGTGAGAGAAAGGAAGAGTTGAAGTGTTTCTTTGTTGATGCTGTTGTGTTGTTTCAACCGTGAGGTTTAGTTTAAATTCAGATTACAGTTCTTGCTTGGTGCTTGCCTCCAATGGAAAAATACAGTGGTGCTGAATCAGACAGCCTGGGATCCAAAATCAGAGTTAACAAAGCCACATGAAACCCGGGCCATATGTTCCCCTCCTCTTCCCCCTCTAAAAATATGTAATTACATAATTACTGTTTTATCAAGGCTTGCATCTGGAGAAACAAAAGGCTCTTTTTTAAAAAAAAGAAATGATGCAAACGGACCTTGGAGGGTTGAGTTTAAGGATGCTTGCCACACCGTTCTATTCTCCCTTCACTCTTTTTAAAAAATTTCTCCTTTCTATCTAGCCAGCATTCATCAATCCCTAGATTTTATCCTGTGATAAAATATAGCCTGAATTCCCAGGAGTGAATCCCAGTGGAGACAGAGACAACGTAGATCAAGATAGAGCTGTGGTAGCACAGTGGTTAGAATGCAGTATTGCAGGCTAATTCTGCCGATTGCCTGCAGTTCGACAGTTTAGTTTTCACTGGCTCAAAGTTGACTCAGCCTTCCGTCCTTCTGAGGTCGATAAAATGAGGACCCAGATTGTTGGGGCAACAGGTTGACTTTGTAAACCGCTTAGAGAGAGCTGTAAAGCACTGTGAAGTGGTATATAAGTATAAGTGCTATTGTGTAAGAGAAAGAGGATGAAGAACGCACCTCCTTAACAGTTCCCAGAGTATATGCTTTTTGCTGATGGAGTCTGCTTTAGTTTGGCAAGATTCTGTCTGCAGGCGAGTAAAGAAATTTGCTTGGAAGAATCACGCCGTGTCTTACTTGGCATTTGGAGCCTGACCAATCCTCTCGGAATTAAATTTTCTTCTTTCCCCTTCACGTTTATTTAGCAGTGTGTCGATACATTTACCAACCTTGAAATTTCTTAAGCTGACAGGTCTTCTCCACACACATCCTATCCCGCGTGTGGTTGGTACTATTGTGGCAGCGTAAGCAATGGCGCCCAACTTCCCAACATCAGAAGCAGTACGTTTCTTTGCATCTTCTTCTTCTGCTTGAACACAGGTCACCCTTAGGAGCTCCTGTAACACTTCCTGATAATATTCATGACATGAGACATGCGCGTCTCATAGATGCCGTGTTTCCCCGAAAATAAGACAGGGCCTTATTTTCTTTTGACCCCCAAAACAAGAGCTTGGCCTTATTTTCGGGGAGATCGTATTATTTTTGAAGTGCAGGAGTTGGCGAGCGTGGTCACCTCATGGCTGCTGCTGTGTTTTGGGAAGGGCTTATTTTCTGGGGAGGGCTTATTTTAGCGCATGCACTCAAAAGCCTGATTGGGCTTATTATCCGGGGAGGTC
>JANHFT010002073.1:79997-95841 GCA_032467955.1 Pseudoxenodon macrops
TGTAAAGCGGTTAGAGAGGGCTGTAAAGAACTGTGAAGCGGTATATAAGTCTAAGTCCTATTGCTATCGATCTGAAAATGTGATGTTCCTCACAGTAAAAAAAAAAAAAAAAAGTTTTCCAAACATGTCAGGCCTAATCAAAACAGTTTGATTGATTCTTCTCTAGCTGGCTCCTCATTTTTTTTGTAACCATGAAGACAACACACCCAGTTTGGCAGAGGGGCGGGAAAAGGTCAAGGAGAGGCCCTTGGTGTTCTCTGAGCTTAGTGGTTTCCTTGCCGACGTCTCGTTACCCTACTAGGTAACATCATCAATCAGAGGGAAGACCTCCATTTTTGTCTGCTAGTTCTTCTGCAAGTCGTTTAGGAAGAACTGTCTCATTTGCAAGATTTTCTCAATGAGAAGGCTGTTGCACATGACGAAAAGTCTTTGGCCACCCAGAGAAAGGGAAGGGAGGGGATGTGAGCAGTGGTGGCGCAGTGGTTAGAGTGCAGTACTGCAGGCTACTTCTGCTGATTACCGGCTGCCAGGAGTTTAGCAGATCGAATCTCACCAGGCTCAAGATTGACTCAGCCTTCCATCCTTCCGAGGTGGGTAAAATGAGGACCCAGATTATTAGGGGCAATAGGCTGACTCTGTAAGCTGCTTAGAAAGGGCTGTAAAGCATTATGAAATGGTATGTAAGTCTAAGTGGTATTGCTATTTATGGATGCCAACCAGTGGTGGGCTGCTACCGGTTCGCCCTAGATAGGGCGAACTAGTAGTGGTGATGGCAGCGGGAGGCTCTGGCCGGTCATCAAAGTGGATCTGCGCATGCGCAGAAGGACCACACAGAAGTTCACAGTTGCGGACCAGTAGCATGGGTAACTGCAACCCATCACTGATACCCACCCCCTTCTGGCCCTAAGAGTGCAACCTGCGGACGTGCTTCAGGAGGTTGGACTTGTGATTGAAAGACTTGGGGCAGTGCGTGCAGCTGAAGGCGGGGTACTTTTGGTGGGTGCGCTGGTGCTGCAGGAAGGTGGAACGATGCGTGAAGGCTTTGGGACACTGGTCGCAGCGGTGGGGGCGCTCGCCCGTGTGAACCCGCTCGTGTTCTTTGACCGAGGCTTCCCACTTGAAGCGCCGGCTGCAGTGGGAGCAGGCGAAGGGCTTCTCCTGGGTGTGGATCCGCAGGTGTTTCACCAGGCAGGAGGTGCGCTTGAAGTGCTTGGCACACAAGTGGCAGGGGAAGGGGGCCTCGTCCGAATGCACCTTGGCGTGCTTGTCCAGGTCAGCCTGCAGCTTGAACTGTTTCCCGCAGACCTGGCAAGCGAAGGGCCGCGTGGCCGAATGCACCAGGCGGTGCTTAATGAGGTCGGCGCAACGGGTGAAGGTCTTCTCGCAACGCTGGCACTGGTACGGGCGCTCCCCCGTGTGGATGCGCTGGTGTTCCCGGAAATTGGACTGGTGTTTGATGTCCTTCCCGCAGATGTCGCAGTGGTGGAGCTCCAGGTCAGGGGTAACCGCTTCAGGACGCTTCCTCTTCAGCTTCCAAACGGCCTTCTTCCTCCTTTTCCGCAGCCTGGTTTTGGGAGGGCTCATCCGGCGGTCCATGAACTGCCTGGAGAAGCGGGACAAAGGGCCACAGAGCACCGTTAAGCCTTTTCCGCAGATTTATTACAAGCCAAAATCTTTTGTGGACTGGATTCACATTCTCAAGTACGTGTTCATCGAAAATGAGTGAGTGAATAGGGGTAGTTCTCGACTTATGACCATTCATTTAGCGACCGTCCGAAGTTACAACAGCACTGGGAATAAAGTGGTGGTTTTTTTTTGCAACATCCCTATGGTCACGTGATCGAAATCCGGACGCTCGGAAACTGGCATGTATTTATGACGGTTGTGGCGTGCTGGGGTCATTTCGATCTTGTGACAAACAAAGTCAATGGGGAAGCCAGATTCACTTAACAACCCTGTTCCTAGCTTAACAACTACAGTGATTCGCTTAACAACCGTGGCAAGAAGGGTCGCAAAACGGAGCAAAACTCACTTAGGTGTCTTGTTTAGCAACGGAAATTTTGGGCTCAATTGCGGTTGTAAGTTGAGGACTACTTGTAAAGGCATAGCTGGAAGGGTCAACTCAGAGGTAGCAAACAGCTGCCTTTGTATGACATAAGCCCAAGGGGACAGAATACAATTCAGTTAACATCTGTGTATGAAAAATAATAATTCAGTGTGTGCCTTATTCCAGCAGCACCATTCCTACAGTCAATTCTCACAACTATTTGTTTAAACAACCATTCAAAGTTACGACGGCACTGAATAAAGTGACTTACAACTATCATTCGAGGAATACCTGTACATTGATCCCAAACCTTTTCATCTGCTGAACAATTGTGGAGGGATGGCCAACTTAGATGCTGAAGATTTTTCTGATTCAGTCAATTATTGTTTAAGTAGACTATTCGTCTCCTGCAGGTTTTTAACCTGACATTTGCTAAACGTCCTCCCTCCCCTTCTCGCCCTCTCGATGCAGTACCTTCCAAAGAAGCCTCTTGAATACAGGTAGTCCTCGACTTACGGCCACCAATTGAGCCTAAAACCTATGTTGTTAAGTAAGACAGTTCAGCGACTTCTGTCCCATTTTACGACCTTTCTTCCCACAGTTGTTAGGTGAATCACTGCGGTTGGTTAAGTTAGTAACACGGCTGTAAAGTGAATCTGGCTTCCCCCACTGACTTTGTGGTCACCTGACCCCTGGGACACTGCAACCGTCATAAATAGGAGTCAGTTGCCAAGGGTCTGAATTTTGATCACGTGACCAGGAGGATGCTGCAATGGTCGTTAAGTGTGAAAAACTGTCATAACTCACTTTTTTTCAGTGCCGTTGTAACTTTGAACGGTCACTAAACAAACTGTTGTAAGTCGAGGGCTGCCGGCATGATTTTGCTCATATATTCAATTTGAAATATCAAAATAAAAATGCCATTGATTGTAAGAAATGTAATGAGCAAATGGAAATTAAAATTAATTCCATTCTAGAAACAAAAGCCTCTAACAATAATGAAATCCTACTAGCCCAGGGCTGTCAAACTCCCAGCCCATGGGCTGGATGCATCATGTGCTGGCCACTGTCAGGTCCAGTTTAGCGAAGGGGGGGGGAAGCCCTGATACTTCACGTGATGCCGCCGTGATGACGTGAGTTTGACATCCCTATACTAGCCTATGAATTAAACTGAAACTTTGCTGAAATGTGAAGACTTTTCTAAGAGTGACAGCTTACTGAAATGCATATTAAAAATATTTCTTGTGCATTTGGATGATATAGTGAAACTTTCTACAATGCACAATGAATGGGAGTAACAGATTCAACTACAAATTGATATATATTCTATATAACATTTCTTGTAGTGTGCTTGATGTGTTCGGTTGATGTGTCCTATATCCCACTATATTGAATTCTACAAAGAGTTCTTCCATTACGATGAAATGTATCATATTTGTTTAAACTGTAGAAGTTTTTTCTTCTGCATATGCATACATACAATAATTTATGCACATTTATATCCTCCTTTTTCATAATGCAAGACTAGAGCATTTTATTTGTATCAGGTTTTGGTATTCTTAATTTCATGGACAAAGATGTCTAAGAAATACAGTAGCAAAACTGTTGAAGCCACAAGTGATTTCAAAAGGCTTCTGTAACTTCACTTTGAATGTAGGCCATATTTATGGAAAGTAAAGTTTTCCAGGTATTGTCTTTCACTTAGAAATATTTTACTGTATTTTATAAACAGAGATTGGCGATGCCCTCGGGTATGAGGAACTATATCCTGTAATAGTAGAATTATTTTTAAGTGAAGATGGTTAAGATCAATGGCCAATGCCAAGCCCAGATTAATGATTTCTCACCAATATGAGATCTATTCATCCAATTAATAAACATTCATTTGCTATAAATGGTGAATAAGTACTCACATCTCCCAAACTGATTTTCATATCCCAAACTATGCTTATTGCTTGCTAATGTCAGTGTTCTGAGTAATGCACCCACTAAAGGTTTACTGGATATGTCATATCGGCATAGCCAGTGAAAACCAACTTTAAAAAGTTCCTGCAGTTTTCATCTAATTAAAAGAGCAAAAATCCCCACTCCCAGATGTCACTAGTCACATTGTCCAATGAATATAGCTGGCAGGTTGCTTGGTCATTCCTCTCCTCCTTCAATAGCCACCTGTTACGATGACCTTGGTTCCCACAGGAAAACGTTTTGTTTTGGCAATTAGCCAGGCTATCTACTTCCCTTCTCCATTCCCTCTCTCAGGCTTCCTGGCAGCTATGAGGCAGCACAAGATGGCTTCAGCCAGGTTCGCTTCAGAGTTGACAGCTAGAGGACATCAGCAAAAGAACGTCCCATACTGTTTGTATTTATCTGTTGGTGTTCTTCCCTTAGTCTGCTGGTATGAAATTATTTTAAAAGCTATTTTCAACTAGGGCAGCAATAATTTGATGGCTGTACATACAAATGTGCTTGCTATTTTAAGAAAAACAAATGAAACATTCAGCAAATCTCAAGGGGTGTACCAGTAAGGTAACCAGTGGACTTCCACAATGTGCTGAAAATTTGCAGTTTGTTAGTTTTGCCTTAATCTGTTATATGAACCCTGCCATTGTAAGTTACTGAACAAAATATAGATAAAACCATGGCTTTACGCCTCCTCCCTTTATTTTAAATTCTATTGGGTTTTCTCTGCCTCATCAAATACCTGCCAGTTCATGAACGTGGAAACTCTTTCAGCTGGTTTCTAAATTGCAAATTTTGGAGACAAAGGTGCGACTGGAAAACAGTGATAACTACCTTTAATTGTACTTTTGGCAAAATAGTTCCATTTGAATGTAAACCTCTGTTTCCTGGTACAAGATGGGAGAGGTACTTACATACTCTTTCCTCATGCTTTTTTTCCTTTTCCTTCCTCCTAATATACTGTTGCAAGACAAAGACCATTCAGTGGGGGAAAAGAACAGTAAGTATGATTGGTTAAGCATAGGAAAATCAGTCAGATAAAGCACAGTGTGATAGTGGGCAAACTTTACCTAGAAATGTAAATTCTGATCATGGTATGTTATTCAGAAAGTGGTGTTTTTCCACAAGAAAAAAAAGTTATATACATGACCAGTACATTTTATGCTCTTTACAGCACCCACCCACCCCTTAGTCTCTGCTGTACTGTTACTGTTATATTCCAGTTCCAGCCATAACCACCCCACTTTCTATGATGAAACCCAGAGGGGGAAATACTTTTGTTATATATGCTGGGAGCTTGAGCTGACAAACACTGAATTATAACTTTGTCCCACTAATGAGCCCTCCCAGAAGAGAAGATCTCTAGTATGTACAGTCCACGAGAACTTCAATTACTTTATCCACCAATTGTGCAGATTAGTGACAGCCTCCAAAGAGGAAGCTGCTGTTTTAGATTAATCAAGTCAGATCCTCCTTTGAGATGTAAAATGTCTTAGCTGCTTATCCTTGGGAAACCTGGATAATTCAAAGATTAATCAAAAAGGACTTGCTCTTTTTAGAGCAAAAGGCCAATTTCAATAAGCTGTTTTCCAATGCTTCCATGTCTGGTCCACCCCAGCATAAAAAAGGCTGTAATTTCCTAATAAAAGTACTTTCCAGCATCAAAAGACAGCAACTGTCACCATGCAATTTCTTGTCCAGATACACATTTGTCCAGGGATAGGAATAGCTTCTGTATTCCTAACTCAAGAGAAAGCAAGTTAATTACTATTAGTTAAACAAAGGCTCAAAGACTTGATGGAACAGCTTTCTTGCAGACTTCCCTACAACATATTCTAGCTATCCAAATTCTCAGTGCCATATGTGACTTGGCTTTCAACTCATTGTGGCAATGAAGTAGCACAAGTTACACCACCTGATCTGCTTCATTAGTCTGATTTTACCTCCCAGATTCCTCTTTTCAGCAGTCTGCTGCTTCTGCAAGTGTGAGAAACATATGAATTCCCTGCAGAGTTATCCTGAGTCTTTTGTCCTTCCAATCAAAGCAGACGGCTTGCTTTTTGTTTGTGCTTTATTCCGGAGCTAAAAAACACAAAACCAAGTAAAATATGCCTAACTATGAATAAATTGGGAAGGACAGAGGAGAAAGAAAGAAAGAAAGAAAGAAAGAAAGAAAGAAAGAAAGAAAGAAAGAAAGAAAGAAAGAAAGAATTCAGATTCAATTGCTATTATAATTTTGAGCAGTTCACTTAATGATCCAAATCCATCAAGGTTCTAGGGCAGGGGCGTCAAACTCACAGCCCGCAGGTTAGATGCGTCACATGCTGGCCATGTCCACCCTGTTTCCCTGAAGGAGGAAAAAGTTGCAATACATCACATGATGACAACGTGATGCCGTGAGTTTGACACTCCTCTTCTGGTGTTCAAAACATTGTGGTTTTTCATAAAGATCCTATTCCCTCCCCCATATCCCTTAAAAAATACCTCATAAAAGTTAATGGGTTCCAGAAGACAGTGAAAGAAGCTGCCTGTAATTTCACCCACATGGAAGGTTCCATGTAATTATCACTGTCCACTAAATTACTGGAAAATAGCTTGTCTAGTAGATAGGTTGCTGGGCTAGGAGTAGGGAAACCAGAGTTGTAGCCCTGTCTTAGGCATACAAAGCCACCTGGGTTACCTTGGGCCAATCATTCCCTCTCAAAACAATGCAATGATAAACTTCTAAAATGGTACCTGGAAAATTCCAGGAATGTCTCCATGTAGTCCCAAGGAATCAAGTGTGACTCCAAGCCCCTTCCCTCCTCCCCCAAAATTAAATAAGCTCTATTAAATATTATTTCTGATGTTTTGGAAGCGAACCTGCAGGCATTCAGAAATATGGTTGGGAATACTTTTGCTCTAAAGCATTCAATCTATTATGCTTCTTATTTAAATAAGTCCCCTGAAGGGACTGAAATGTTAGTAGTTTTTCCTTATCACATATAGCTTCACTAAAGTGCTGTATCACTACAGTATTCTGGAATATTATCTCCATTGTAGACGTTGCACTTTAAGGATTTTAACACATTGAAATGTCCATGGGAAGTATTGAAGGTAGTCAGTTAGTCACCATGAAATAAATGTCAAGAAGGAAGGATAGGCTGAACCATTCACTTACTGGTCAACTAGAAGAGCCACTAATTGGCTCATTAGGAGTTCTAAGATTTGCACAGATGATAGGATGTGTCCTCACCCACCCAAGAAGAATTAAATATTTTAGGAAATATTTAAAAAGGCAGAATATTATATTTCCCCAAAGGGAGAAATTGAGAAATGTTTTAGAGGCAGAAAGCAGCCCCCAAGTCTTTCTTAGTAGCCCAGAGCAGATGCCAGTACTTAAGAGATAAAAAGCTTATTGAAAGAGGAAGACATGTATCTAGATAGCTCTATTCATAAGCAACTCAAATACTGCAGGCAGAAAACCATTCAAGAAAGGATATTTCGAAACTCCTTGTAGCAAAGGTTGACAGCTAACAAAGGCAGAATGGTAGGATTAGAAAGTAACCCCTCATTCAAGAGCCAACACAAGACGAAAACCAATAGCCACAATAGGAATTGCTCAACACCCTTTCAGAACACAAGCCCCTTCGTTGCACCATCCCCAGAACAATTAAAAAATGTCACAGAAACCTATAAAGCCCATCCACTCATTCAACCATTTGTTCAACTGACCCAGAACTGCACACTGCCATTGTTGTGTTCAATAAACCTTTTTTCCAATCAGCCTCCATGTTATTTCCAGTGTCTTTGTCCCAGCTTGGAACTGAACCAGATGGATTTTCCTTCCAAAAATAGCAGTGAGAAGACCTGGAAGCTGACTCAAAAATGTACTTGAATCTGGCTTGTGACAGTACAGAAGTACTCTTGCTCTCTGAAGCTTTAGAAAGTAGTACATGGATCCAATATGTTTGAAGTAGAAAAGGCTTTCAGGAGAAATTTATCGGCATAGCAGTTGAAAATTGAACCCATTATCTAGAGAAGTAATAGATTCTCCTCACTGGCAGTGTTCAAGCACAGTCTAGACCATGGCTGTCAAACTCCCGCCCCATGGACAGGATGCGTCACACGCTGGCCACGGCCATGCTCGGTTTAGCAAAAGTCCCAATACGTCACGTGACGCCGCCAGGATGACATGAGTTTGACACCCATGGTCTAGACAGCCTTCTCTTGATACCTTTTTAGTTGGGATTTCTAGCATCAAGCAAGGTGATGGACTACCAAATGCATTTGACCTCTGATGGAGCATTGTTAATACACAGATGGAGAAATGTCAGTGCTAGTCAAGTGTCCCTTTTAACTTAAATCAGTTGAATTATCTTTCTGGCAGCTGTTGGAAAAAACCTGAAGAGATCAACCATCAGGAATGAGGGCAGGGAGCAAAGAAAATATGGAAAATGTATTCAAACATCTATTCTGTCAAGGACATCTGTAACACAAGGCACCTGAAGTAAGCCTTGCTGTCAAAAGTGTAAGGAGGCCTTTTTGTTTACATTTGTTTGTATTCCATTATTGGGTTTTTTTCCCTCCGCCTAAATGGCTGCCCTCTGAATTTTCTCTTTTACGTGCACTGCAGTTAAATGACTTTTACCTGATAAATATGGAGAACTTGATGACTTGAAAAAAAAAATCCTTCTGTGTCAATTTGGCAGTTCATATTCATGCTGAGATTGTATCTAATTTTGAAAATCTTCACACTTGTGCCCTGCCATCATGTGTAATCTTTTATGCATGGCTACTTCCGCTACTGCTGCTGAGGCGGTTGCTATGCAACAGATGAACCTGCACCATAGGGCCCTGACATTAGTAAAAGCAAATTGACCACGGGAGCACTAATCTAGCATGAAAAGCAGTTGGTGCCATATATTTCCTTGAGAAGGATTTCCTAATCAACAAGCAAAACCTACCTTCAAACGTGAGCTGAATTACCTGGGCTTGGAGTTTCCTCATTCACACCTTCTTTGCTGCATCACATTATTATCAAGGGCTAAAGCTTTGGGGCTAAAAAGATAAATAGAAGCTTGTGGTACTTGCTGGGCATTATCTGTTAATTCCATGTGTTCCTCTCATATAGTGACTGAAAATAGCTTCTTTTTTCATCCTTAGGAATTTGAGCACCTTTCTGTTATTAGGGATCCTCTTCTTTTCCAGCCCATTCACTTGTTGAGAAACTGCTGTACTTCTCTGAGGATCACATCTGGTACATATGGAATATTGCCTCTGCTTCAATAACTGCCCTGTTATGAGTAGGAGTTATAGAGATATACCAGATTGTCTTCTGGAAAGGCTGGAGGGGGGGGAAAAGGGTTTTTGGAAGATCTTTGCTAAGCGATAAAAGAGAATCATTTAGCACCAAGCAAATTACCATGGGCAACATTTTCCAAGTGTGATTGTTGAGCTGTAAGGGCTCTCTCTCTCCAGTCTGAGATTTTGGGCATTTGATTATGGGGAACAGTTCCATGTGGCATTTATATCCCACACCTTTTGGACTATTAAAGTCAAGCTACACTATTTTTAATTACCTTATAGTAATTTGGGAGCTGATAATATGTGTCTTTTGGTCAAAGGAACGATTTGCACATTGCAATATACATATTGGCAATTTGAAGCCATACGGAGTTTTTATTTTATTTATAATGCCTTGGTAAGGCCACACTTGGAATACTGCATCCAGTTTTGGTTGCCACTCTAGAAAGAGTGCAGAGAAGAGCAACAAAGATGATTAGGGGACTGGAGGCTAAAACATATAAACAACGGTTGCTGGAATTGGGTATGTCTAGTTTAATGAAAAGAAAGACTAGGGGTGACATGATAGCAGTGTTCCGATATCTCAGGGGTTGCCCCAAAGAAGAGGGAGTCAAGCTATTCTCCAAAGCACCTGAGGGCCGGACAAAAAGCAATGGATTGAAATTAATCAAGGAGAGAAGCAACCTAGAACTAAGAAGAAATTTCCTGACAGTTAGAACAATTATTCAGTGGAACAACTTGCCTCCAGAAGTTGTGAGATCCTTTTACACTGAAAGTTTTTAAGAAGAGATTGGACAACCATTTGTGTGAAATGGTATAGGGTTATGGTTTCCTGCCTGATCAGGGGATTGGACTAGACAACCTCCAAGATCCATTCCAACTATTCTATTGTAATCTAATCTAATCTAATCTTCCCCTGTTGTTCAACAGTTTCCTTAAGCAGTTTATAAGGAAGGAAAAAATCTACAACATATTAAATAAAATTAAATAGTTTTTTTTTGTTTCTGGTCTATCCCTTATGATAACATGTTACCAAAATGATATAGGATACTATGGGATTCCAGTTAATGTATAACAATGGCAGAAGGAAGGAACTTGAACTGGAAATGAGCACAGTGGATGATACAAATTTTACCTGCACAGTGCACACTATAGCGCAATTGAGGCAAAATTGTTCGAAAATTTGGCTTTCGGAAAATAACTGTTTTTCAAAGGCAAAAATTTGCAGGGTGGCCCCAACAGGCAGATACTTAGAAATCAGTCAGTATGACGATGGCAAGTGTGTGCAGCACTCAGGAGTTAGGAAAACCCATTTATATTTTAAAGCATACATTTTTGTTCAACTCTGGATCATTTGAATATTTGTAACTTGCCTTCATTTCAGTGAAGGCTGTTACAGAAAGTGCAAGAAGTGCTCTACTGTTCATTCTATTCTTTGTACCTTCTTACCTACATGCCATCAATATGCCCATTTATTAAAAATTGCTGTAAAGACATTTTTCTTGGTACTCATGTTATCATGGGAATGTGGCAGGAAGATGAAAGCATATTTATTTGATTTATGCCCTGCCTTTCATTAAAATTTCTCTTCTGCTACATTTCCTCACTGCAAACTTGAACAGTAGATTGGGTTGAGAAAAATAGTAACTTGAAGTCATTCAGCCATTTCTGTAGCTATTCTGAAGTTTCCCTACTCCTAGCTCAGGACTGTCAAACTCCTGGCCCACGGACTGCATGCGTCACGCGCTGGCCACGCCCACACCCGGTTTAGCATAGGGGGAAGTCCCAATACATCACGTGACACTGCCGTGGTGATGTGAGTTTGACACCCCTATCCTAGCCTAACACCTTAACCATTATACCTCTGGCTATAATTCCTGAACTTATCTGTCCCATTCTGAAATAATGTTCTACTTGAACAATAGTGATAGCTGAAGGGAACGATAGAGGCCATTTCTTTTTTCTAGGCAAAATAAGTTATCACAGACCTCAAAAATACTGAATCAAGGTAAATTATATTTTAAAGTTTAGATGATATGAGCTAAGAATATAGAATAACAGAGTTGGAAGGGACTTTAGAAGTCTTCTAATCCAACCACCTGTACCATTTCAGACAAATAGTTATCCAATCTCTTAAAAACTTCCAGTGTAGGAGCATTCATAACTTCTGGAGGCAAGTTGTTCCACTGATTAATTGTTGTAACCGTCAGGAAATTTCTTCTTAGTTCTAGGTTGCTTCTCTCCTTGATTAATTTCCATCCATTGCTTTTTGTCCTGCCCTCAGGTGCTTTGGAGAATAGCTTGACTCCCTCTTCTTTGTGGCAACCCCTAAGATATCAGAACACTGCTATCATGTCTCCCCTAGTCCGTCTTTTCATTAAACTACTAGACATACCCAATTCCAGCAACTGTTGTTTATATGCTTTAGCCTAATCATCTATGCTGCTTTTCTAAATGACTATAATGCCTAAGAAACTAAAAAGAATGATAAAACCAGAATGATTGGCTTTCCCTACTATTGATTTCAAGCAGTTGTTAGTCTTCCTGTTTTCCTAATCAACTGCCGTGACTCAGTTTTTGTTGCTGAGGTGTTAACCAATGAAATATTTAGTTATCAAAACCAAATGTAATGATTATATTTTTGACTTGCTAAAAGTCATACTTTTCAGTTATCACTTTTTAAGAATATTTGGATACTTCTGACACTTCTTTGCCTTTTTCTCAACAAAAGATTTATCTAAACAGAATGAGAAAAAGAGTATAATGTATGTTCTTTTTAAAAATAGCATACTTTCCCCGTTCAGGAAAGCATCCACAGTTCATGCATTCAGTATAAAATAGCTATCATTTTTAGAAACTCTTTTAAAAATTGAATAGAATTGAAATCTTCATCATACTTCTTAGTTTATAAGACTGCTGTCTCATTACAAGTCTGAGACTGAAGTTCAGCTGCATAAGTACAGTAAATGTGGAATTAAAAGTTACCATTTTTAAAAAGCATCTGTGATCCTCAATTTATTTTGAGACTGCATTGGCAATGCAGCTGTTTTGTATCTGGGTTCCAGTAAAAATCATATTCCTTTTCTTTTCTTTTTTTAAAGGAAATGTGTTATTGTTTCCACTAGTAATTATTTCTGAGTGCATATTGTATGATCATTTTCCATAGAAGCCAGCTTGACTTTCGGATTGTTTGTTACAAGCTGCTAAAAGATGCAGTCTTGAAAATCTAATGGTTTGTTTTAGTCAATATGAGTGTTTCTTTAATAGCTTCAGACAGAAAGCCGCTGTTCTGTTGACCTCAGAGAGGGAAAGATACCAGAAAGGTAAAGAAACTGCTTTTATAGGGCTAGCATCTGTTAACTAGAGAGTTCAAGCTTTTCACCTCAATGAACCCTGCATGAAGAATAGCACTTAGAAGCTTACATATTCCCTCACCAACAGATGCCAGCCCAGTAAAAGGCATCATTTCACCCCCTCATATCTTCATGTTCCTTTAATTATTTCATAATGAGATTACACTAGAGTCTAAAACAGAAGGCCTGCATTTCTGAGCTGGAAGAACATTATTGCTTGGTTCTGGAAAACATGAGAAGCAAAAATCAGTCCATTTATTGGAATCCGATGATTACCATGAAATGTTATGGAAGCTTACGAATAAGCTTTCCATTGTAGTGAATCTTTAGAGTAGACAAGCTTTTGAATTAGAAAAGGAGCCTTTTCAAAAACTTGCATAATTCCCTATTGTTGTTGTTGTTCTTAATTACTTGTTCTCCCCTGTGTCCAAGATTAATGAACCAGGATTCTACACTTTTCTAAAACTCTCATCATATTTCTTCAGTATCCTAACTCAATAATTGCAGCTTGGAAAGTTTTAAATCCACTTAGTGGCTCCCCCTCCCCCTTCTAATGGTTGCCAGGCAGGCAACAAAAAACTGGAGAAAGGTTTGTCTCTATAGACCACAATAGTTTAGATACGGTGACATCTAAGCATATTGAAGAATTGTAGAGAACGTTATGGATCTTTGTGACTTTGTGACTCAAAAGCACCAGAAAGGCAGACATTCAAATGAAAATAATTTAGCATTGTCTGCCTTAATCTCTGCTCTCCTTCAATATATTCTTATATTTCACATGCAAAACAAAACAAACAAAATTACTCTTTCATTTGCTGCATCCAATGAATTGCTTCTGCTATCTATTTCTTAGGTTCTGCTAAAACCAAAATGGTCGGGGTGACTGCCTATTCAGCACGCAATATTTGGGATTTAGCAGTACAACACTCATTAACTGTAACCGAGATTCAGGCGGCTTAATCTCCGCTCAGAATATTTAACCCTGGCTATCTGTCTTTTTCAGTCAGTATAAACTCCCTTGATCAGTGAGATAAATAACAACAAAAACTCTTTGACTTTTAAAGTCAAATTTATTTTAATGCGTTTGGGACCTTTGAATATTTCATTTATATCCTTCCACTGCATTTATGCTTTAATGTACTGCACAAGAACAGTGTAAATTCAGTAGTTATAAAATGGATTGGTCCCTTCAGTGCACCTGTGGAATAACATTTATTAATGTTTTCCATGGTTTGGGTATTTTAAGAATAAAATATCTTCCTGCACACTGTCAGCTAAATACATCAAGATTTGATCTAACTTTTTCTGATGTGCTTTTTATTTTACTTTCATAGAATTTCTTTACATTTTAGAATCCTATTTTCTGAGTTTATTATCTTTCTTATGATATGTGTGTAAACAAAACATACAATTCTAAAGTGTTCCAAAATGCACTTTCAAAAGAATATTTGTAAAATTCTTCATAGCATCCACCTGGCTAAATAAAATAAAAATCTACATTCCCGCATGAGAATGAAATTCAGCAAACAGAACAGAATGGGTTTTCCCTAACATCCTGTTTCCTCCACTGGGGATTATTGCACAAGGAAGCCCCTGAAAGCCTTAGATCTTTGAGAGGACAGTTTCTTCAGTTGGTTTCATTCCATGGAAAGTAAATATACTTAGAATTTTTTAAAGATTTAGATTTTTGCCTCCATTACAACCTCGCCTCATAAGATGGAAAGTCCCATCAACAGTGTTGGCAAAGCATGATCTCAAGTGGAGACATTTTGATATTTGATGTATTTATGAAATATATAATGATCATGAATGGAAATTATTAGCATTCTTCTTACCAACATCACCCTGCATCAGCTCCTCCATGAGAGATGTCCTGAGGATTAAGCCTGCCTTGAGCCCATATATGTACTGTATGAACTTCTAGGCAGAGGGGAAGAAATGGATGACACACATAATTGCATAATTTGTACATTGATGTAGTAACACAAATCACCATTTCGACATCATTGTGATTTCCGCCAGAGATATATGTACATGTGTTGTGAATTAATTGCATTTGCATATGAAAAGAGAAAGAGAAGATGTCCCACTTGAAAACCATCACGGATCCACTGTTAGACCTCCTGCAATTTGCATCCCGAGCAAATAGATCAACAGATGATACTGTTAATATGGCTCTTACTACATCCTACAACATCTTAAATCTCCAAAGATATACGCAAGGGTCCTCTTTGTAGCCATTAATTCAGCATTCAATATCATCATACTAGACATTCTTCTAACTAAATCAAATCAGCTATTACAGTGGTGAAATCTAAAAGTTTTCCCTACCATTCTGTGGACGTGGCTTGTGGATATGGTTTGGTTTGATGGTCGTGTGACTGGGTAAGCTCAAAAACCAACTTTCACACTTCACACACAAACAATACAAAAGCCACACAACTGACTCACACACAATGCGGAAGCAGCTGGACTTAACACAAAATGGCCCCTGCAATAAGCATGAACCTCACAGGCAAATAGTTAGTTTTTTAAAAATGCTTTAAAAACGTTTTTTTTAAGTTTCCCACGCTCCCCCCTCCCAGCTGATTGTCAAAGCAGCTGAGACTTGGGACCTTTTTAAAAGCATTTTTTTACTTCCAGTTGGGCAAATAGGTAGTAAAAAATGCTTTTAAAAAAGTTTAAAAAAAGGTTCATCAGCTGTGACAATCAGATGTCCCACTGATCGTGGGAACCTTTTTTTTTTTACTTTTTAAAAGCATTTATTACTACTGGTTTGGCAAATCAGGTCGAACCGGCAGCATTTCACCCCTCAGCTAGCGGTACCTGAATACACTTGTAAGTGGACAGACAGGAAGCAGCAGGTAAAGCTAGGCAAAATCACATCAGATACCTGTACAATTAGCACAGGAGACCCTGAGGGCTGTGTGCTCTCACCATTTCTCTCTCTATAGCAATGATTGCATATCAAACGATCCATCTGTTAAAATACTGAAGTTTGCAGTTGATACAACAGTGATTGGTGTCATTCGAGACAACGATGAAACTGCATACAGATGGGTGGTTGAACAACTAGCCTCGTGGTGTGACCAGACCAATCTGGAATTGAACACACTCAAAACTAGAAATGGTGGTAGACTTTAGGAGAAACTCTCCCATACTACCACCTCTTACAATACTAGACAACACAGTATCAACA
>JANHFT010002073.1:145239-157543 GCA_032467955.1 Pseudoxenodon macrops
AGAATCAAAGGTGCCATTAGCACAACGTTTCGGTAAAATCACATTTACCATCATCAGGTATATTTAATCTGCTGTTCAACTCTGGTCAAATAAGCTCATCTTATATTTCTTCCCTTCACTTTTAAAAAGTTTGATCTTTAATCCCCTCAAATAACATCCCACAAGTCGATTTATCATTTTCTCTTTCTCTCCTTTCAGGAACAACTTCAGTAGTTAATACACTCCCTTTGTAAATCCAAGACAAGAAGGTTTTCCAAGAATCCAAATCTTCTGATTTGTCATTTATATAGCAAATAACAAATTCTCCAGGTGTGATGAAAGTTTCCCTTTGGAAGGTTCTTAGCATCCATAAAGTTAATAACAAATAACTTCCTAAAGTTGTTAAGAGAGGAAGTGAGCAAATCCAATATCTATTAGGAAGGTACAAAATCACAGTTTAGGCAGGATGATTTTTCCCCCCAGCTTTCCTCAAACCCAATTGGGATCCCAATTTTATGATCTCTTCATGGGCAGACTCTGTATGGAGCATACTTGTGGGTAATCGTAGTCCTCTAGGAGTTCTGAGGAGCTGATCTGTTCATTGGCTCTTCTTATTCCCGCATCACCAGTTCTGCTCTTGCAACGCTAGCTTCAGTCCACCATTACTTTCCCAGAGGTCCCCAGTCTCTAATATTTTCTGATGCAACCTTTAGCAGGAATTATAACACAGTTAAAGCATTTGCCTTTTAAAAGGGGGGTTCTAGTTTGAAACTCAGTACAAACATTTTTTTAAATTGTCACTTTTCCTTCCCTGAGCTCACTACTTTTTGATGGTATTTTTTTAAATTAGTCAATTGGTAAACAACTCCCATTGTTTTCCAGTCACTTAAGGTAGAAAAGTTTCACCCTTGACTCCCAAACAGCCTATAAAGTTTTGCTCCTGGAAGAAAATGGATATAAATTGAATGAATTAATGAATAGGAACTAATGAATTAGTAGTGTTGATAGAGAATCATAACTATTGTAAGTAATGCACAAAATTTCCCTAAATAGTAATCCATGTTGTAGTTCTTTCTTCCTAACATGGATTCTAGCTCTTCATAAATCATATTTTAGAAACTGGGAAAATCATGGAATTTACTTGTTGTAGCTATATCCTTACAGTTACAGTTACTTGGTCCTTAGTTTAAAATGTTTAAAAATACATTCTTCAGCATTGGCCAAATAACTCCATATTTTTTAGTTTCCAAAAAAAATCAGCAGTATACTTCATATTACGACAATTTATTCTGCAGTGTGATTACATGTTGGCAGCCATCCCTGATTAGGATTTTAAGCAGGAGCTAGCAGCAGTTATGTTGAATATGGTTTTTACGAGATGAAGCACAATACCATTGATTGGATGCCAATTATATTCAGCATTAACTCCAACTCTTTAAAAATATCACAAAGGAAGTAAGTCTGGTACCATCAGATATTTCTAATTGCCCAGATGAACATTGCATGTTGTGACTTTAGATTTTACAGTCTAAAAAAGCAATGAATATAGCATGTTGGAACAAAACCATTAATCCCAGTCATTAATCAACATTTTCCTAAATGACAATAATGGCTTCTTTTGACTTTTCATGGCCCAACAGGGTGAAAAACAGCATGCCACATCAAATATTTGTGGTGACCAGTGATTTTCAGACATCTGATAGATTCTCTGGAGAGGCATAGTTGCACTATTGCACAAAGGTGCATCTGATACTTTTTAATTCAGTATTTGGTAAATTCAAAGCCCACAATGTGGTTTTCTGATTAGTAGCTTATCATTTTACATTCATAATTGCAGGGATATGCAGCTTGTTTTTACAATGTGTGGTTGGCTACATGTGGGTTTCAATTAATGAAATATGAATTAAACAGTAAGCACAAGACCTGAGTATTGCTTAGCAGTAGAAATTTTGAATAAATCTCAGTCCAACCACAATGGCCTTTTTGCTGAATCCTTTTTTATACAGTATATTTCTACTTTCTCTTTCTAACATCTGCTGGCATTATTTTGTATCCTGCCCCATGTTACATGTTTGTAACAATACCCCTATTGTATATTTTTCTATTTGGAACATGAATACCCAAACACAAAAAAAACTCTGAGAGCAGAAGTCCTGTATAGCTCCATACACAATCACGGTTGTGTATATACAATGGGATTCCATGCTCTAAGAGAACCACATTTTCCCTCATTTATTCCTATAATTGCTTCCCTCAAGCCTTATGCCAATGTAGTCACTATTCACCTACATGATTTTCAAGCCAAGTGGGCCTTGACCTCTGCTTTGTTCTAATTTGTGTAACCATAGTGAGTAGCTTCTTTGTTTCTTTCAAAGGAAATCATAGTACTCAATGATCATGAAAAAACAAGGTTAGAAAATCTGAGATGGAACATTTCAGACAATGGCTTCCGTTTTCACAACTCTCATATTAAGGTCAGAAAAAGAAAATAAAGCAGCTAACTCACTGCTCACTCCGGGAATTCAATTCTGAATGGCTCAAGGTTGACTCAGCCTTCCATCCTTCCTAGGTTGATAAAATGAGAACCCAGATTGTCGGGGGCAATATGCTGGCTCTGTAAACTACTTAGAGAGGGCTGTAAAGCACCGTGAAGCAGTATATAAGTGCTATTGCTATTATAGATATATCTACTTACTATTGTCTACAGTAGGAAAACTGAATGCAGAAAGCTTCAGAGCTGCACCGTAGAACACTGTTTTGTGTTATTCTCGTGGCAATTCTTTCAAATTAGGAAAGGGTGCAAGATTGGCTATCTACAACATAAGCTGTATGTGTAGAAGGAATAGTTGGTATATTTACAAGTTAGTCAAAACCTGGATCTCTGCTTAATCAAGTCACAGTCAAGGGGAAGTTTGCAAGCACAGAAGAGTCTATGCAGAGATGTTGGGAGGAAATTTGCTCTCAAACATGTTAGCTCTCCAGGGTATAATTTAAATTGCCTTATGAAATTTATCATGCAGAAGTAGGACATGTTTTCAAACCAAAGGGTTACACCATTAAAAAAAACCACACCTCAATAATAACAGGATGTTAATGAGATGACTTCACCAGAACAACAAGGACCAAAGTATTAGTGCCTTTATTGGCTTTGGGCAGTTTTTAAATGAAAAATAGAGACATTGCCTTATCATACCTATTTTGCTTATAATTCTCTTTTTTGGAAAAAGAATAGGATGTGCTGAGAAAACAAAAGATTGGTACCAGCATTTATTTCTTATCGCCAACTTCTATGGAACAATCCTCTGAGACCAAAGGGCCTTAACTTGATGGCTGTCTTATCCTGCCTGCCTGGATGACTGATGACTAAAAAGCAGTTGGCAATGTCTCCAGAAATTGTGCTGCACAAGATGTCTAAGGTCTGAAGACAATACAATTAAAGTTTTTATCATGAACCAACCAACTGCATATTTTACTCATAGTTGGTGCTGTATCATGGTTATCCTTTCGGCTCCTAAATTTTCATTTCATGAAAAAAAATGACTAACTATTTAGGGTGCGCATGAAATGAAAAATGTCTTTTGTTCCACACACGGAGAAAACCCCTGTGGCTCAGAGGATGAACAGTCCTAGAAAAGCTGCAGTTCTTTTATGTTTATCCTTTTATTGTTTACCAAAATCAACCCACAGGAGTCTTGTGGGTGATTAAAGCAAGGCCACTTCCAATGCCTTCCTCTATAGCATGTCCTATGCACCTGCCTATTAACCAAACTTCCACCTTCATTTTCCTTACTTTTCATTATCCATCACTTTCCCAGTGCTCGAATTAAGCTCAACATTCTCATCTTCCTTCCTTTTAATTATCCTGAGCTGCCCACCCTTGTTTTCTCTGCCAGCATTGATTCTCATCCAGCCACCTATCCCTTTTCTCTTCTTCCTGCATCTTCTTTTCCCATATCTCTCTCAAACCACCACCATGCCCACGGTACACTGCCACTTCAAATGGCACCTCCTGTGTCCGACTCTCTCTGTTCTGGAACCTCTTTGTCCCAACCCAAACATACACATTTCAGTACTGGCCCAGAACTGGCTGTTCTATGAAGGGAATGGCTCTGTGCATGGAACAGTTTGCACACCTCTCCCATTAAAGAATTTAAATAACTTTCTATGTATATAATAATAAACATATATCTTTCAAATGTTGCCTGAATTCCCTTCTTGTAAAATTCATCAAAAATCTAAAGGAAATGCATTACATTTTGTGTTGCACTATAGAGAGCATCAATAGCAACTGTCTACATTTTCAAATAACAGGGTAATGGAAATGTTCCCAAGTGTGCTTTAAAACTGCCAAGTCCTGACTATCTATGTTGATACTGTATTATAACTCACTTTAGCAGCATACATGCATACATGCACACATATCCATCGTGCTATTCCCTTTCAGGATAAGAATGTAATGCTAAGCGCAGTTACATTCTAAGTTACAATACTAGACAACACAGTATCAACAGTAGAGATCTTCAAATTTCTAGGTTCTATCATATCTCAAGATCTAAAATGGACATCTAAAAAGTCATCAATGTCATACGCTTTCACTGTAACAATCCATATATCAGTATGTCTTTGCCTACCATCCCTACTTGGACCGTATCCATCCATTGCTTTATCCACTGCCTTTTACTCTTCCTTTATTTAGGATTTCATTATCTCCATCCACGGATGACTTTCTTGGTCTTTCCCTTCTTTATCACCTATTTATTCTTCCTTCACAAATTTCTTTTTTAATTTGATCCTCCTTCACTCTCTCTCTCTCTATTATCAAATCACTTCAGCATACTTTTTTCGTCGTACTCACTCTCCTTCGTACTCAAACTCAATCTTTCAGCACCCATTCATTCTTCACTCAGTCTCTTTTTTTTTTTACTCTAGACACTTCCTAAGTATCCCATTTTCATAGCATACAAATTACTTATGTGTTTCTCTGATATTACCAAACTATTATAAAACAATTGTTTGTTTTATATAACAAAATCGGAGAAACCACGTTTTATACACGACTATTTTCTTTTCTTTTGACATTCTTTACTATAAGTATAAACCACATATTATGCACTGTTTTTTAAAATTAGCATTGCATGCACTGAAATTTTCCCATCCATTTTTCCATGTTTAGTAAATATTCTAACAAGTTCTACAGACTGCTTTGGGTTTTTTTTTTCATTGCAATTTGCAATTGTTCACTCCATTGTCCCTGTTAAACTTAATTAGCTTAGTCTTTGATACATTAATTTTCAGATCCATAACTCGCTGTTGTTAGATATAACCTGTCTAACTTTCACTACAAGTCATTCAAGTTCTCAGACAACAATCCAGTGTTATTTGCATGTGAAAGTACACATAAATTCATGTTTCCAATCAACACATGTCTAGTGCCACCACAAGCATTCCTTATTCATTTTATCTATAAGTACTATAAACAACCATAGGACCTTACACATCCTTGCTTTCTCCCTTTTCAAAACTGAACAATTCACTAAATATTCCATTTATTCGTACACATGTTTATTTGCATGATATATTGTTCTTATGGCATTCAGCAATCAACGATAGATTTCATATTCTCACAGAACATTACATAATTCTTGCCTGTTGATTTTATCGTATGCTTTCTCTAAATTGACAGACTACATAAACTTTCTTTCTCATATTCATCCATTTCTCAATGTCCCACTGAAGAGCAAAAATCTTATCTGCGCAACCTCTGTTTCCCACACTGCATTTTGTTCATTGTTCATTTTTACCTGACATATCTCTTTTATTTCACTTCTGCCAAATACTTTTTCAGGCATGCTTAACAAAATAATACTCCTGTAATTTTTGCACTCGCTCTTTCTACCTTTCCCTTGATTCATGGGAACAGCGTCAGCCTTCTTCCAATCATCAGGCAGAGATGCAATCTTTGCACATAAATTAAAGAAGTCAAACAACCACTTCATAAGCAAACCACATCCAAGTTTTCTACACCTGCAGCCTTACGTTTTTTCAGCATTCCCACAGCATTTATGACTCCCTTTCTTTCATTTTTTCTCAAATACTAACATTGATAATATTGTTTCAGTTCTTTAGTCTATCAGCAGTCTTCCAGTTTCAGTTCAATTTAATTTAATTTAAGTTTAATTTCAAATTCTTCTTTCAATGTTATTTTACTGGTGACTCTGTTTAGCCTTCACCCACTGATATTTTATTTTCATCAAAATCATCAGCATTTTTTTCTTTTTTTTCTTAATCATACTTTGCTCTATTTGATTTACATTCTTAGCAACTATATTTTTTTCTTGTTATATAATGCAAGCAATTATTTAACTCATTGGAGAAAAAAGATACAGGGAATATGGTTTAAATTGAAGATATTTAGACAAACAGAAGTAGGCATGAAGTACAAAATACAGAAATACTGAAGTACGCTATAAAAAGATGCCTGAAATGGATTGCTATAAAAATAGGTCAGGTTTCATTGACACATGACATTTAGTGTTGGTGGATGTACAAGTTGACAATTTTGAAAGCTGAAATGCTAAACATCCAATGAAACAAGAACAGAGTTGCACATTTAAGAATCTCTAGATCTGTGATGGTAAACCTACGGTACGCATGCCCAAAGTGGCATGCAGAGCCATATTGCCTGGCATGCGGGGCATCGCCCGTTCCTCTTCTGGGTTTCTGGCACGCATGTACACGTGATAATCAGCTGGCCTTTGTACATGCAGCAGTGCTGGAAAATGGAAGAGCTGGTCTTCCGTTTTCCAGCATGAGCATGCGCATTGGCCAGCTGATTGGCGCGTTCGCATGCATGGCAGTAACCGGAAGACTTGCCGGAAGTTCATTTTCCGGCATGCGCATGCCCCCTGGGAAGTTCCTCTTCCTGGTCATGGCCCAGATGAGCGTGCACGAAGTGCTCCCTTTTTGGCACTCAGTGCTGCGCGCGCACACGCGTGCTCCCTTTTCAGCTCTCGGTGCCGAAAAGATTTGCCATCACTGCTTTAGATGTTGTGTGGGTCAACTTGTGCTGGGTGTATGTAGTAGTCATAAGTGATTTATGTTCTAGCCTAATAAGATCTCAAAGCCATGAGTTCCCTACCACAGTTTTAAAGACTTCATGTTCTTTTTCTGTGTACCTATACCACATCTCTGGATTTTTCTCCCTTGTTCATTCTTCTAGCATTATAGTAATACTCAAACAAGGCTGGCAAAAATGCTTGAAGTGAAGGACAAGATAGCATTTTGTCTTATTCCAGGGGCAGAACCTGACCAGAGAGAAAGTTGAATCTCACTTTAGCAATAGCACTGGGACAACTTCCTAAGACTTTAAGACTTGTGGACTTCAATTCTGGGAGTTGAAACTCACAAGTCTTATAGTTGCCAAGGTTGGAGACCCCTATCCTAGGAGAGATAGAGTTTGACTCAGGTGGCTACCAACACCTCAAGGCTGATCCTGCTTCTAGGATCCATTGTCTAAGATGATCTCACACCACCTAAAGGCAGCCCAACCTTATAATTAGGTTCAGATACTGTGAGTATACATCTGGTTGTGATTTTGTTCATGTGAAAAGAAGCCATGGATCAGCAAAATCCTGTAGCCATGGGAACTTCTGTACAAATCCATAAGCAATTTTTCAAGGAAGAAAGGAGACAATGCCCTAAATTCAGTAATCTCACAACATTTTAACATTCTTATTGCAAGAATTTATTTAAATGTGTTTCCCAGCTAAGACCTTCCAGAAGTGTAGAGTTCCATTTCCAATGTTTTCAAGAAGGGCCATGCTAGTCCAAGAATTCTGAGTGTTGAAATCTACATACCTAAACAAAGCTTGGGAAGGCAATCAATAGATTATGTTTGGGAATACTGATCCAGCACATTACTACATAGTCAGTTTGCTATGCCAAATCCATTAAGATAACATGTAATCGATCTGCTGATTTAATTGCATGTAAAAGTGAAATACTTGCATTTAGGCCAAGAACTCTCCTTTCAAATAAGAAGAGAGAAAATGCCCTAAATCTCATATATTACTAAACCTCTCAACACACAATTAGAAGAAAGTGTTCCCCAATCTAGGAACATCAGTTTGTGCAGTTCCATTTTCCACACATTTCATAGTGGGTCAGACAGTTTGCTTGTATCATTTACGTTAGTAAAATTTAAAAAAAAACCAGTTTATAATCCAGGAAACAAAGAAATCTTTGATTCTCTATTAATGAAAGTTTCTGGAAGTGAAAAGCTTGGAATAAGTCTCCAGTGTTGCCAAACATAATGAAAAATAGCAACAACTTTGTCTCCTATAGATGCAAAGCAGAAATAAATCAGAGGAGGGTTTTTTTTTCTTCAGAATTTATTTCTCTCTCCTTACTTGGAGAAGACAAAAATGAAAATGTAAACCTAACATTGTAAAGTAAAGCTATCAGCACTAGCTGACATTTGAATGCTTCAGACCCCAGAGTCAGACAGACTCTTTTGAGTAGGTAGGGTGGGTAGTTTTTCTCCCTGACAAACTTTTTGCTTTCATCCATGAAAATGGCCTTCGTAACTGATTCCGATCATGGGATGTATGATACGTTCAGTCTTTTACATGACTTTTCCTCAGAATGTACCTGGAAAGATACAATCTCTTTGTCTTATTTAAACAGGTGGGCCCATACCCATTTTTGTGTCGTAGGGTAAAAAAAGAAGGAACCAAAAGCTCCCCATTTAACAATAGAGCTGCTTTGATTCTCATTTGCCTTCAAACAGGTCAATTATCAATTACCCCGAAACCAGAATGTCTTCAGCAAAGAAATTGGGAGAATGGAAAAGGAATTACTGTAAATTGAATACAAGATATCATTCAATTGGGATAGACTGAGGGTGTACCCATGGGTCTGCCCAGTATGCTATCCAGGGGCTAATCGTTGGCAGGAGCTTCAGTTCCTCTCTCTGGCTTTCTTTTGAATCGTAATTCATCTAACGTCCAGAAAATGTCTTCAGATAAAAGCACCAACTGAGTCAGGTGCAATTATCCCAATTTCCTGCCCTAACCCCTTTGGAAAATTGCATTATATTTCTGTCTAAAGTGTAATTGTTCTAAATACACCATTTTACTTACATTAAAATGTGCAAATCTGATTTAAGTGTGTATATTCTTTTGTATTCTTTACAGGGGAAGGAGATGCAGTTCCTCTTTTGGTGCTGTATAAGTAGCCATTCTAGAGGCATTTGAAGGAAAGGTGATGGGGCAGATGTTCCACAGGTATTCAGCCTGGAGCATTATTTTTCAGTGTTTGCAATTGAAAGGATGGGAAGAAAAAAAAGAGGAGGATCACAATGGAGGATCTACCAAAATCACTAAGACTTTTTCTTCCTATCTACATCTAGCTGTAAGTTCAGTCATGCCAGGAACTCTGCTGAAGCTTCCCAATAAAAAAATAAGTATGCAGCACAGAGAAACATCTCCACAATGAAGATGGACCTGGGGAAATTCCAGCAATATAGAAGGGAGCAAATTGTCCAGAATGGAAGACATGAAGGAGGGTCACTCAAGAGAGCAATAGGAGGAATATTGCTTTGTTGACCATCTAATCCAGAGATATATTTTTCCTGTAGATCCTTTAAACTTTGGGCTAAACCTAGTAAATTTAAGTATGACAAAAATATGAATAAATGGTTAAATATGGTTTAACCAATAATGAAATTGGTTTTTTTTAATGTGTGTAAATAAGCAGAGTGCCTACATGAAAAATGTTACATGTCCTAAATTTGCTTTGAAGATTCCCTGTCCTCGAGACAGCCATATAGGCAGTCCTTAATTTAGGAGTGTTCATTTAACAAGATAGAGATGAGTGACTGGCCCAAAGTCACCCAACTGGATTTAATGGCTAAGGTGGGACTAAAACTCACAGCCTTCCAGATTTTAGTCTGGTACCTTGTCCACTAGACCAAACTATCTCTCCATTTGTGTGTCTGTGCAGGGAGAGGGATGCCAAAGTATTTATAAGTTCATAAAGGTAATTGTACAAAAGATTCTGAGAATCAACTTATTGTACCAAAAACTGTGAAGTAAATTTCTCCAATTAACCAAATCTGCTACATCTAATACAAATACAGAAAATCTTCTCAATCAAAGCCAGAATTCTGGTGTATTTATTGAAAGTGTTCATGAGGATGGAGATATTGAGGTGGAAAGGATGGGCAGATAATGCTGAAATAATACATGCCAACATAGCCTTTTTAATCAGACAAGACAGACAGGAACCTGCAGTCACATAACGGTCAGAGAAACAAATTTAGGAAACTACCTAATGGTTCAGGTAGTTAAAAGTGAAAGCAGGAAAATTCTGTTAACGTAGCTTTGCCATAAGAGAGAATTCATCTTTCTGTGTTTTCTGTGTCTGGTTTACCTGGGAGTGCTGACATCAGTCTTCCAGGAATTGTGAATTAAAGAGATCTTTAATTCTTAATTCTTCAGAGTTTGACCCCAGAAATCTGAAAGCTCTACTCTTCCCCCACACACACACACCATGCCATCACCCTGCTAAACACTTAATTCCCACAGCTCACTTCTCATCTTCTCATCTTTCCTACTATCTCTTCCTGTTGGTTTCTTATGATTTATCTGTTGTTGTTTGTAACTTATGATTGAGTGTAACTATGATTTATGACCTATGACCTGTTTATATATATACTGTGAGCTTATGTACTGAAGACAAATTCCTTGTGTGTCTGATCACAATTGGTTAATTAAAAAAATATGTTCCGTTCTTTTTCTTCTGGATTGAGCAGGATCCCCTGTTATTAATTAAATATCCACCAACACTTAATAACCATGTGAGTCACTTAACAATTGTTGTAATTCACTTAAAGAGAGGTAAAAATAGTTGTAAAATAGGATCTGGTCCCATAATGACTAACTTAAGGACCTCATTGCTTAATGAGGTCCAGTCCCAATTGTAGTCATAAGTCAAGGACGACTTGTAGATGACTCAGAAGGAAGAAACTTGAACCGACTAGCCACAATAGTCTTAGAAACGGAGATTCCTTTGTCATATGTGCTGCATGACCTCTATGACTTAAAAACAGCTTTGGTTTTTACTAGCTCAGCATTTTGACTACCAAGAAACCAGTATAACAAAACTATGTATTAAAGAGACATTTTGCTAACCTAAAGTGAGCTGTTAACGGTTAAAATTCACATGATGCCATTTAGAAATAGAAACCTATATATAACTGTAATGTCTCTTCCAGGAGGAAAAAATTGCTTTTATTTGGCCTCAGGATATGTGGAAAGAGAATCTGAAATCCACCTAATGTGTGTTTCTTGTAAGTATTCTATGCAAGGCAAGAAACAGACACACAATATTTCCTATTTTTGTTATCAAAATATTTTAACAAACAGGTGTATTTCTGTGTAACAGAGACTGAAAAGGGTTGGCTGTGGGGAAAAAACATTTCTATTTGGATTTTGTTGAATGATAGTTTTTCTGTTTTTCCCAATTTTCATGATGAGTACATAGAATTATGTGGAATTAAATACGATGAAACTTTATAATAATTAATATGAACTTTTAAATCTGATGTGAAAAAACCACAAAATAATGAAAAGCTTGGTTTGGGTTTGATGTTTGCCTTTTTTCATTGGTTTTTGTTTTCCTCCATAAGGTCAGAAAGGATGGTGGAAATGAAGTAAAATAAATGGTCATTTTTCCCTTGACTTCTGTTGAAAAATAGGTTTATTCTATTTATAAATATATTGATACATATGAAACTGTTAACAAAATTAAACTACGGATATTGTTACCCTGTTTAAAGTTTACTAAGTGGAAGTGTATTTGGAGATAACAAAAACTAGAAAGAGAAAAAGAAAATGAATTACAGAGATTTCCATTTTAAGGTATATACACAGATCAGTATATACAAAATTGTAGTGTTAGAGTCATAGCATATCCAACAAAGTTTATAGTGTCTTTAATTAAAAATAAATTAGACAATGCTGAAAAGAATAACTAAGAATCTATCATGGTTGCCCTAATGATTCAATTAACCCAAGATTGGTTTGGAGAAACTATGTTTATAAGTGCCAGGAATGAAATAGTTCATGATCTGCAAAATTCATCTCAGAAATGCAGAGGTAGAGAAGATGCAGAGAGAAAGAGATACAATTCACCTTGTGTAGATGTTTAGAAAAGCCAAATATCTCAGGAAGTAATAACTTTTGTGGAAACTGTATGTATGTATGTATGTATGTATGTATGTATGTATGTATGTATGTATGTATGTATGTATGTATGTATGTAT
>JANHFT010002073.1:164041-177794 GCA_032467955.1 Pseudoxenodon macrops
GAGTATAAGACGCACCTGAATTATCAGCCCCAATTAGGGGGAGAAAAGGTGTGTCTTATACTCAGAAAAATACGGTAATATTCTGCCTTTTTAATATTTCTCAAAATATTTCCTTATTCTAGGATGGGTGCTAACTTTCTACAGTAGGCATTTAATATTTTTTTCAATGAAGGTCTATGTGATGGCCTACCCATCCTTTTCATTTTTTATATGGACATTCTTCAAACTTCTTTGTTTGTAATGGGCACAAATAAATGAAAATAATGAGCCTTTCTTTCAGATAAATATTTACTGCTAGTGGAGTTGTTTTTGGTAACCAGTGTTACTTATTACAGCTGAGGAAAGTGCAAGTTTTTCCCTTTCCATAAATTGCTATGGTTGCACATATGTCAACTTCAACCTATAATAGAATGCTTTTCAAAATCGTGGTCACTGCTAGAGCTTTTGTAAGCATTCCTACAGGCTGTTTAAGCCATTTGGTGCCATTACTCCTTCCTGTTCTTAGATTCCAGGCTGCAGCTGCTTTTTTTAAACTCTACCAATCATTTGCTGGTACGTTAAGTAGCTAATGATGCTCTTACAGGATCTGCTGCAACATACAGGTGTCAGGGAGTAAACATTTTTAAAAGGCTTTTTTTTCCCCTGGCATGTCAGTTAAGAGTTCAGATCTGCAAGTGCTGTCCCAAGAAAGATTAGTCATAGGTTCAAGCCTGCCCTTCACTCGGTTTGAATCTTTTTTTGCAGAATTAGGTCCTTAGTGAGCAGAAATCAATATCAGACATTGGACTAAAAGCTTTGGCAAGGAATCTTATAAAATCTAGCAAAGTAGGAGCATATGGTCCAGCAAGCACTCCCTGTTCCGTATTTCCTTTTGATAAGAACATTCCCCTTGCTAAAAATGTTGATTTGCATGCTGAAAATCAACATTACTCTTTGTTCTATGATCTCATTGTTTTCCCACAAATTGATATTTTAAAAAAAGAAAGGAAGGAAGAAAATGTCCAACTACAATACGTACATTCTCCCTTGCTTATTAGCCACATGTAAGAAAGATTAATTAGATGCATGTAAATTATTGAAGCCTTTTCTCCTGGGTCAGGTGGAAGACCCCTGAGGTGCTGATGCATAACAAGGTTAAGTAAGCAATCCTCATCTTTCTGTCCGCATCTGTCAGACACCTTTGTGGTCCTCCTGGCGCCAGGAAAGCAGACACCAACCTCCAAGCACGGAACTAGAGAGACAAGAGAAGCTGCCAACATTAAATTTGATATCCCAGCAGAAGGTGCCATTTGCTATCCCATAGGAGAACAATTCAACTCCTTTGCCTTTCATGCTCAAATGATAAACAGACTGAAGGTGATGTAATTCCTCAAGCTATTGCTTTGGGATTTTTTGGAAAATGGGATTTTTTAAAAATCTGATCTCAGTTCCACTTGTGTTTCCAAAAACCAAGCACTAAGGAATTTGGAGCATTCTCATAAAATATGTGCTTTAAAATGACAACCTTGCAATTCTGTGCACATTTACTCAAAATGAAACGCTGCTGAGATTATTAGTATTATAAGCATACAGAAGATTGCAGTTATAACCTCTTCTAATCTAGAAGAAGCAAAATTCACAGAGATAAACTACACCATGGTGCAGAATCTATTTTTGTATGGTGTAATTTCACATCAGTGAGGCTCATTTAGGAAATGTTTAGTGGTTTGAGTAAGGGGTTTTCCTACCAACCTATACAACAGGAGTGTCAAACTTACATTATCACAGTATCCTCATGTGACATATAGGGACTTTTTCCCCCTTTGCTAAACTGGGTGTGGGCGTGGCCAGTGTCGCATCCGGCCCACAGGCGGGGAGTTTGACAGCCCTGCTCTACAACCTGGCATCATTATAGGATGCAATAGAGTAGTTGCATAATGTTCCTACTCCTGAAGCATGTTTTTGTCACCAAAGACACTTTGTAGTGTTCACTGAACAAAAGTAAACAAGTGACATCAATCTGCACATAACATGCATATAAGTAAAGTTTTAGTTAATCTCTGGTCCTTTGAGCCACTGTTTTTCTCTGAAGTAGAAGATTTTTTTGACAAAAAAGGCTCTCCTGCAAGTCCCACATAGAAGTCCTTAATTTCATGGCCCAACAAAGTCCACCATTCATGTAGTAAGCTAAACTAATTCTTGGAGTCAAGGTATATTTCTTAAAGCTTTTGCAAATATCTCCAGTTCTTTTGCATATCCTAAGTCCCCAATTTGGTGATAGAATACAATACTTCTCTTTTACAGGTAGTCCTCAACTTACAACTATGTGTTTAGCAACCAGTCAAAGTTTCAACAGCACTGAAAACGATGCTTTACGACAGGTTTTTGCTCTTACAACCATCACAACATCCCCACAATCACTCTTGGCAACCGACTTGCATTTACAATGGTTGTGGGGTGATATGATCGCCATTTGCAATCTTTTCAGCTACCTTCCAACAAGCAAAGTCAAGGGGGGAAGGTGGGTTTGGTTAACAACTATATGATTCACTCAGCGACCATGATAAAATCGGAAGCGATCATGTGATGGCTCACTTCATGACCACATCATTTAGCAACAGAAAATCCAGTCCCAGTGGTCATAAGTCAAGGACTACTCATATCCCCTATGTAACAAAAAGCATGATTGCACAGCATTTTTTCCCCTGACATGCTGATATAATGTTCATGCTGATATAATGTTAGCACATCCATATCCTAACGGTTTCACACTAACTTCCTTTGAAAGCTGTTTTTCTCAACTGTCTGGCCAGGTTGGTGCCTTTGCTTATCTTACTGTTTTCACAATACAATCTGCCCACATAGCATTTTTATATATGAATACTTCATTTTGTAATGGCTACATTTTCCTCAATTTCCATCCTGAGGCCATAAGCTACTAGTTGTCATACTGTTTACTTTTCTCAGCATTATAGGCATCTCCAGAGAGCCTGCGCTTCACATGGTATGTCCGAAATAAGATAATTTGAGCCTTGTCATTTGTGCCTCCAGGAACAATTCTGAACTGATTTATTTGATGTCCCATTTATTTGTCTGAATTTATAGATTCACTATCTGTCGTATTCTTAGGAGTCTCCTCCAACACCAACATTCAAAAATGTTAATACTCTTTCTATTCTGCTTCCACAAAGCTCAGATTTTGCTTACATTGAATACCACACAAATTGCACACAATTCAGGGTTGTTGTTGTTTTTAAGGTAAAGGCAGTCCTTGACATACGGCCACAATTGAGCCCAACATGCATGTTGCTAAGTGAAACATTTGTTGCATGAATTTTGCCTCATTTTACAGCTTTTCTTGCCACAGTTGTGAAGTGAATCTGGCTTTCCCATTGACTTTGCTTGTCAGATGGTCGAAAAGGGTGATCACATGACCCTGGGACACTGCAACCATCATAAGTCAGTTGAGTTTTGATCACATGACCACGGGGATGCTGCAACGGTCATAACTCACTTTTGTCAGCACTGTTGTAACTTCGAACGGTCACTAAATGAACTTTTCTAAATTGAGGACTGCCTGTATAACAGCCTGGCATTTAAATGTCTTTTCCAAATGTCTTTTTCTACTCTGTCAAATGCTAGTTTGTAGTATTTTTCTTGACTGTGTGCATTCCTTTACTGTTGATAGGTGAAGCAGAAGCTGTCCACCATTTCAATGTATTCATTGTCAATTCTAAGGCTGGTTGCTGCACTTGCTGCATTAGTTTGGTCTGTTTTATATTTAAATTAGTATATATTTTTTCACTGTGTTCCTTGACTTGTATTAGTGGAGCTTGCAGATCATTTGTGTTTTCAGCTCTCCGAGTAATGTCAGTACCGTAGTACAGCTTATTGATATTTATTCCTCAATATTAACAGATTAACAGAGGTCATCTAGTCTAACCCCCTACACCATTTCTGACAAATGACAAGCCAATCTCTTCTTAAAAGCCTCCAGTATTAAAACCATGTTTGTCTTTTTTTAATCAAGTTCCTCTCAATATATTTTCCTCAGAGACTAAAACTAAAGAGATTATGTTTATTAAGTCACACGCCCACTAAACAATGAAAATCTTACTTACTACATAACAGATACAAATCAAGCAAGGGGCAGAAGTTTAATATTGCAGATGATGGTTATTTGTTAAGTGAGTGGTTGCCCTAATGATACCACTGTCCTTTTATCCAACCTCTCGAGTCAGCAAAACAATATCAGTACCATGGATAGCATCTGGAGCAGAGTGGGGAAGGATGGCCCCTTTAGAAATGCTGATAAATCCTGGTTGAAAAGATTTGTTTTAACCCTAAGTAGGCCTAAGAAAGAAAACACTTATATAAGAAAATACTTATTCATGCCAATTGAGACTTTAGATCAGGGCCTCTTTATGACCTGTGGACTTCACCTCCCAGAATCCCCATGCTTGCTTAAGCAACTCCCAGAATTCTTGACCAAGCCTAGGAATTCTGGGAAGTGAAGTCCACAGGTCATAAAGGGACCATAATTGCCCACCTCTGATCTAAAGTGTCAACAAACTGTCCATGGCCCGAATAAGTATTTTCTTATATAGACCAGATGTTCACTCTTTCTTAGGTCAGCTTAGGGCTAAAACAAACCTTTTCAACCAGGGTTTATCTGAGTTTCTAAATTACATACTGGGAGGAAATGTAATTGGTTTAATTAAAAGAGTTTATTTCATGGTAATTCAGTTTTGTTATGCTGCAAGATTTAATGTGTCCTTTGGTAGAATGGATTTATTATAAATATTCATAGCATGTTTTTTTTTCCTTAGCACAGCCAAAGAAACTCTATGAAGAAATGATGTATGGCTGAAAATAAAAAGTATGGAATAATGTTTGTAGAAATTAGGAAGATTTCTGCTCTATAATTCTCCCTCATACTGGTTGTTTTTGCTGTTACAATTATCTATCTCAAACACTCTACTCTTACTTTGTTGATTTGATGGATATTCTGTAGAAATAAGACTGAAATGAAAATATTCATACTTTCAATGCAATTTTTGTCACATCACACATATAAGCCATCTTGGACCAAAAAAATAATATTTTGTCATATTACCTATTTGCCATAATCAAAAACATATCTAGCTAAAAATAAGCTGGTTCCTACTCTGACCATCCACTATTTTTTATTTATACTGTTATGTGTTTTTTGACAGATTTACACCTGGAATAAAATAGATGTGTGCTGTTTGTATTCAATGAACCTGAATGCAATTCAAATATAAAGAATTGATTTTCCTTAAAATGTATTTGATGTTAAATGGTTCTCATAAGAAAATAAAAGTTGTACCTTATTATAGAAAATATTTAGATGATTCTATTTAAAGAAATTCTTATAAAATTATACTAAATTAATCTAAATTATACAACTTAATTTACTGAACTGTTCAGTTTGCTGTCTGCTGATAATCAAGTGCAGCAATAACAGTGCTATTACTTGGAACCTTGATAGTATGATCCTGAATCACCTACATTTGAGTGGAAGTCACATGGTGAGAACAATAAGTAGAGGGAGCACTATGTACTGTATGTCATCTTGAGCTCCTGCACAAAAGTGGGATATGACTCAAAATCTACTAAATAAATGTAGCAAAGTAATTCTTGTGTTCTTCAACGATTGACTCATGTCTTATATTTGGTGTGAGGAACTCCCGTATTCTATACTGGAAATAAACTTGACCTATTCATAAGGATTCATAAGGATGTGTAATGGTTATGGTTTTGTACTAGGACTATAGAGCCCATCTACCCTTAGCCATTGGGTGAAAGCCCATTGGCTATCTTGGAACCATCCACCATTTCTTGGTGCAACCTTCATTTACTAGTTTGTTCTTGGGGGGTGAAGAGGAATGGAGAAAGTACTATCTAAACGTCCTTGAATTTATAAATAAAAGCAAGAATATAACAAAATTCTTAACTATATGGAGGAGGAAGAGGAGAAAGAGGAGGAGGAGGAGGAGGAGGAGAAGGAGAAGGAGAAGGAGAAGGAAGTTTATACCAGTGGAAGGTTGATAATTAAACACTTACACAATGGGCCATTATTGGAAGGGTAGATCAATCCTCCAGATTGCTGTCACTCTCCCTCCTCTTACTCTTCACCCAAAAAACTCTTTTCACATAACATTTGGTCTTTTAAAAAACAAGTTTACATTAAAATGTGGAAGGATTTTGGATGGGAGAGATAAGTTTGAAAGCTGTAGGGACTTTCCACATAGGATTAACACTTGGAGAGGAAAAAGCTCTACAAAGACTGTTTTTCAACACTTGGGTATATTGAAGTGATAGGATAGCTGGGGAGGAAAGGTGAATTCAAGAGAAGAGAAGGACAAGGGAATCGAGAGGCTGACAAAGGGGGAAAAGGCAGACAGTGGGGGGAAATGGGCAGAGGAAATGACAAGTGGAGGATATAACAGGTTGAATAACTGCCTTGTTCACTTTCTGCTTCACCAATAACCTTGACCGTTATAGAACTTGTTCCTGAAATATTTACTTAAAAAAATACAGCTTCCTACACGAAGAGAAGGTTTACTACCCACAATGTGGAACCAAGCAAGCAGATGAGAAATTGAACATGTTATTTTCAAATCTTCTAACTCAGGTCTGAGGCAAGATGTCCTGATGTAAGTTAATGTCAATAGTTTCATATGATGTATTTGTAATAAATTTTCCTCTAATGTTATTACTTTACAACTATGCAGTCTATTGCCCAAATTTTCTCCAGGGAAGATGCGATGCTGTTTGTAATTCATGACAAACAATACTCACTCCTAAGCTGGCAGGACATTTTTTTTTCTCAATTGGTTAAATTAAGAAGAACGATGATCTCTCCCTAGATTACTAAAATCCATAAATAAGTTGTCTTGACAAAGTATCTCTGCCAATTCATAGCAGCCAATTTGTAAGACAGAAGATTGGATTGATGCAAAACATATTTTGTTTAAATCTTTGATGCATTTATATGGGCATTTTAGGCAGCATGAAGTTAGGCTGAAAATAGATGTTCCCGATACTTGGTTTGTATATTTTAACGAAAAGCAGCTCAAGCCAGCTCCAGACAGCTAACTTTAAGAAGAAAATATGTATCTGATTGACAATAGACCCAAAAAAAGCTTCCCTATTATCACCGTTCCAATATTGGGCAGAACAGAGATGGGGAGTGTCAGAAACTTTAAATGTCTTTAAATACAGCTAGCATTTGAACAAAAATTCAAGATCTATGGTCAGATCAGCTACTACATCCCCTATACCTCCCATCCATACAATACATTTTTTTAACCAGGATTCCTAATTTTATGCTTCAAAGTAGACATACTCTACTAACTTACCTACTGTAAAAACATTAATCTCAAGCAAATGAAAATCATCTAGTGCTATTAATCATTACTGTTCATGCAAAAGGTAAATACTACCAATTTCAAAAAACAGAAACTTAGTAAGGAAGACAAATGGGAAGAATTAGTTTTCTCCTAGAGCACTACAGGTCTGGAAAAAAAATAGGAAACCGATATATTTTGACGAACTGGTTCAAATAGTAGCAGTGTTTCATATGGGTGCACTGAGGTGGTCAGAACATTACTAAATATTGACCAGGGAAGCATAAGGAGTCTTTAACAAACTGTCAGACAGACATAATGGTAGCAGTTCCATAGCGTTCTCCAGCTATTTCTTACATAATTCCAAGATAATGAAAACAATGAAAATTAGCCTGCCATGGTGGGCATTTTCCCTTATCACGACTGTCTTCAAGCATAATCTATTAGCTCTCCAGCTTAGGTCATGGCATATATGACTATATGTGAGTGCCTTTCATCTCTCAGCCATGAACAGAAGCAATGATTCATCCACTAGGTCTTCATTATAGCTGTCACTAGCAGTGGCCTTGTTTCCATAAACTATTCAAAAGCTACTCGGTGAAACTAATTAACTATAAAATAAAATTTCTGCCGCCATTACAACTATTACAGTAATTTTAATATACAGAACTGCTGAGTTCAAAAACACACCACCCTTCCTATCAGTAAGATACCATTTCATGGAGGGCAGGTTTTCAACAGTAAAACTGTATAGATTGAATAATTTCCTCCATGTAGTTTTTGCAAAGTTCAGCAAACACCTCTCTGCTATTAATTAAAGTACCCTATCAATTTGTTTTTCAGACCACGCAATGAGTTTTGAAAAAGAATATGGCAACTGACTCAATACAGTTAATGTAGCCACATCTCTTTTTTCCAGCTCATGCCATCTGAAAAGACAAAGCATTTCTTCTAAATTATTTGAAAAGTATACTCAGCCAGGTGAAGTAACCCATTTTATGTCAATATAGAAGTATATGATTATGCCAGTATAGAGAAAATGGCTGCAGTTTTGAGAGGTGCTGTGGTAGGATAACCAGATGCCAATGCCAGTTGGGCCACTTCCTACTCATTTCTTATGGAATGAAGTGGGGGCAATTTATTGAAGAAGAATCGTGGACGTGTCAATGATGACTCAATCATCCAAGCCAAAAGTATCTGAAAAGGTTAAATCAGGGCAACTGGACCAAGGTTGCCCTGATTTAACTTTTTCAGATAAGAATCATGGACAATTTCAACAAAACAAGAGCAGTGAAGGAATTTGAGGGAAATGACATTAAGCTGAGAAGCTGAAGCAGAAGATCAGGGACATCCTGGTTCTTCTGGGGAGATCAATAGAGTTGAATTCTGAGGCAATCAGGATAGACTGAAATTTAGAATGAGTTTGCTTTAGACAATTGGCATTTCTCGGTGCATAGTTATATCCAAAGTAAGTACCATAATACAACTCGTAATTATACAGTGGTTTTTTTTCAACTGCAGTGCCAAAATTTCTAAATTATCTCTCATTATTATTTGTAATCCTTTATTTGTGAGGTATTTGTGGAGTAAATAATAGCATTCTACATGCATCCATAGAAACACTATAGCCTTTCTGGTGTGTGAGTGTGTGTGTGTGTCTGTGTGCGTGAGTGAGTGTGTATATGAATGTCTATTCCAAGCAAAAAACCCTGTAACATGAGTAATCAGGCGAAAGTTTCAGTAGCATCCACTGATTGCTTCCTGTCCTCCCACCCACCCACCTCCACATAGCTTTGCAGATGGCCTCTAAGTTTATAGATGTTTGTTAAGCATATTGTCACTTCTTTCCCCAGCTACTTTTTCATTGTAACCGAGAACATTTTAACGTGTTGATTGTATTGATTTTCCCCTCTTTTGAAGCAGAAATAGCAGGCTGCTGTATTTCAAATGAAATTTCAAGGACATAAAGACTGCTAGAATGGAAAAAGCCATTTAGTCAACAATCCTGCTCACTTTATTTTTATCTCAGCGAGGCACAGAAAGAATCAAAGAGAGTCCTAGTTTCCTCACCCAACCTATACCCAAAGGCAGACTTCTGATACATATCAGTGCCTAGATAAACTGAAAGGAGCAGAGTTAAGAGTGCAAAGATGCACACAAAATACTCTGCCCTTGTGCATTAACATGTGAAAATATTACAATAATTTGATATTGTGGTGTCCAATTCCTTTAGAATGTTCATCTTTTCAGCACAAAGTGTAAAATTAAAGATTGAGCTCCATGCTACAATAAATCTAAACTTTCTATAAAATATGGTTATGCTTTCCTTGGATGTAACTTTCCCCTTGCTTTCTGGAGCACTTCAGTATCATCTATTTAGAACAGTGGTGGGTTGCTCCTGGTTCTTAGTGGTGACGATCACCTAATTGAGAACCGGTTCTTCCCGATGTTGAGATTGGCCCACCTGTGCTCCTTTCTACTCTTTATCTTCTCAGCTGATTAGTGTGGCAGAGTGGATTGCCGCAGGAATCAGCTGTGCTCTCCACAGTAGAAATGGGGAAGTGAACAGTTTTTGTAAAGTGCGCAGCCAACTGGCTGAGGAATTCTGGGAGTTGATCTCCATAGGTCATAAAGTTGAGGAAGTTTACAAACATTGGTTTAACCAATCAACTACCGCCTTAGCCCTTGCGTGCATGTTCAGCACTGAATTGCCGTTTCTCAAAACCTGACAGAGGCATGTATGAACTGACCCAAGTGGGAAATCTTACACCTTTGCTACAATCAGAGTTCAGAATATTCTGTATCTGATTTGTACATCAGTGTGGGTTATGACAAATTCAACAGTATGTCCTTAATTGCAAGTGCATCATACTACATGACTTTTTGGTAAAGGACTATCTCTCCTAACCCTTAAAACCTTGCATTAAGGATTGATTGATTGATTGATTGATTGCATTACACCCAATACAACCTGATTTTACTCCAGTTTTATGACATCTGGGATTATGCCATGTTTTCTGGTGAATAAAGTATGGGGCATATATATATCTGCCACAGCTTCCCACATTTCTTGTTAGGGTGCCTCTTCCAATGAATTAAAAAGTCTACTTTCCCTTCCTGAATCTAGAATCCAGAATCCAGTCCATTTTGTCTTCTTCTACCCTGTCAATCAAAACCAGGAGTGAGGGGAACCTGCCGAATACAAGCAATAGGGAGGCCTTTTCCTCAAAGGAGGCAGTGATGATACAGAAAATGTATTCTCATAATAGCAGGTAATTTCAAATGAAAAACACCAGGTTATCTATGGGGAACTTTTTCAGCTGGCCTTCCTGCCGTGATCAATTCATGTTGAATAGCAGATCTAAAGGTGGTCGTGTACACACACACAAACACACACAAACACACACAAACACGCTTGAAAACGTCTTCAGCGGAGAACAGGATTGGAAAGTAACTTGCAAATCTGCTCCCAGTTGAAGTAAACCCTATTCCTAATACTGAATTAATTGTGCAGGCTCCAGATCTGTGATCTGACAAACTCAGGCTATAAGAACTATTTTGGATTTCTAGAAAGATTTTCATTGCTAGATAAGTAATGTGGCAGCATCTTGAAAGCATATCAAAATATTTCTGCTATACAATTCGTACCTAGTCCCTTTCTCACACCTCCTCCTTTTCCTGGACACAAGAATCCTTGTGTAATGGCCCCGTCTCCTTCCTGATCTCATCTGTGTTCTATTAAAATCTCTAGAGATGGGCAAATGCTACATTTTCTTTCAATTATAGTGAGACTAAAGAAATCTATTTTGGCTTTCTCCAAGAATGATTGTTTATACAGGAGTGCCTGAGTATATATATAGAAGTCACATAGTGTAAATATGATTACATTACCATAAGCAACATGCACAATGTGAAATGACAGAGATAAAACTTACAACCCAGACTGCAATACTGATCCATGACCTGCTCATCTGCTTTTCTGCTGTAAACAAACCAGAAGGATCACCATCTTCAAATTGCAGGCGTTAGATCTATTTGTTAAAAGGGCTGACTAGCTTCCACCAGAACACACTAGATCCATTATCAACAGCTTTGCAGAAAGCAGTAAGATGTGGCTTCCGCCTTCCTCCTTCAAGGATAAAATTATTTTCTGTGGAATGGAACAGAAATAATCTGAAGGGAAGCCACAAATGTAAGTGAAAACTTTATCTCATACGTTGCATATTTTGGTCCTCAAAAATCAAACAAGATGAATGGAAAGGAAGAAAGAAACGAAGATGATGAAACACAAATGAATAGCTCCTGATAGTAACCAAATATTGTGGCAGAAGAAAATCTGGATTATCCTTTCTCTGTGTCTATTCCCTTGTGCACACCTGGGATGTGATATGGCAAAGGACATGCCTGCTCATTCCCTGTTCAGACTCACAACGGATCATGAGTCATTCCTTCAACACGTCTGAAGGTCCCATGTCTTGATTTTTTGAGGACCAAAAATGATCCCACACATTTTTAAGACTGTTGATGCAAGCAAGGACAGGCTGGTGGAGAGAAACAGAGTAGAGAAGGGGACAGGACAGAAAAGAAAATATGTAACTATTCAAGCTGAAGAAAGAACTGTGGGTAGAAGAAGAGGTTAAATAATAACTTAGCAGTAAGTTGAGCATCTACAGACCAGAATTTCAGTCTATAAAAATGTTGAGTGGTTGGATGGTAGTAGAAGCAATAGTATAACTATAAGTGGTTACTGGAGGAGTCCAGACTTACCCTTACAATTACACTTAACACAATGACTTATATAGGAATATAACACAAAGCTCAAAAGTTCCTATTTCCTTAGGATGGCATGGTTACCAAACTTTTCTACTGTAAGAGCGCCAACATTTCCAGAACAAAAGTTCAAGAAAGACACACTTTCAACCTTCCTCTAAGTATAGCATAACAGCGTGAGCTGGACGAAAGCAGAACCAAAAACCAAAGGGGTTCAACCTCCATCCTAGCCAAGGCCTGGGAGAACAACCAGGTTATTAACGATTTGCAAAATTCAAGAGTAGGAACAATATGGACCAGTAGAGGTAGTCCTTGGTTAACAATGGTGATTGGGACCAGGAAATAGAGAACATCTGACCTCCGGATGTGACCTCCAGATGTGAACTGCCGAAATTACAATCACATGATCGCAGGGATCCTGCAACAACCATAATTTGAAGGACTGGCCATGAATCTCCTCGTTCAGTATTATTATAAGGGACAATTCCTGGTGTTTTTCAAACATTTCTCAAGAATGGTAAGACTTTTATTCCAACATCGATTTGCTGTATGTAATATTTGCAATGCATAGACTGCCTCTAAATTGAGAAAGAAAACTTGCTTGCTTTCCTTGTTCTATCCTTTTGTAACAGCTTCAGAGTTGGTGTTATTTACAAAAATGTATCTCCTTTGTTAGACTGTGTGTAACCTAAATTGCATCATAAATGAAGACAAATGTAGACAAAAATGTTCTATATGAAAAGTGAGCCATTTTTTAAAGCTCCTTGCATGACTCCAGATTCATTTTATACCGAAGTTGAATCCTTATGAAAGAATATCAACCAAGCACCCTAATCTTATTATTTATCTATAGAAACTTTCCACTTTGTTGCTTGTTTGAAAACCCTAAGTCTAAAAGATTACCATAAAATACTTGGTGAAAAAACTAACTGGGATAGAGTTGGGCTTTGGTGAAAGCTAAAACAGCTTTATGTTGTTGCCTCATTGTTAGGTCATAGCCAGCCATCTGGAAGCACTTATCCATGTTGTGCCTAGTTCATATAATTTTGTGGCCAATTCATGTCAGTCATGTGGCACTAACCTTTTTTTCTTCCAAAGACCCAGAAGAAACCAAGAAAGGTACCAAATCAACAGGATATAAATATATCTCCAGAAATATGTTATCAGCTTCCCATTTAAGATTTCCTTCCTTCCTTCCTCTCTCTCCTTCCTTCTCTCCCTCCCTCCCGCTTTCTCTCTTTCTCTTTCTCTCTCTGTCTTTCTTTATTCCCCCCCTCTTTTTAAAGGGTTACTTTTTCCTCCAGAGCATGTTTCTCTCTGGTCAATAAGAGATTTCAATCTTTTAGAACACCCCTGTCAACAACAATAAACTTAATTCAATTTTAGAGGCTGATGGATGGTGTCTTTCAATCAACTGGATTTTGATCTGAGATATGTACTTAGAATAAAAGCTCCAGACCACATTTATGTAAAGGGTACAGTCCAACAGAAACAATGAATGCAATAGGTTTTAAAAATACTTTCAGAAAAAGAAACACATACTCTCTGCTTAGAAAGATTGAGGGTATCTTGGCGACGTTTCGACGAAATCTCATTCGTCATCTTCAGGTGCTTTCAGTTCGGTGCTGCTA
>JANHFT010002074.1:19018-30741 GCA_032467955.1 Pseudoxenodon macrops
GATAGATAGATAGATAGATAGATAGATAGATAGATAGATAGATAGATAGATAACACTTAAATATTCAGTCCTAAATATAAATAGAATATATTTATGTATAAATCTGTAGCAACTGTGGGAAATTTGGGATTATATATGCCTCTCCTATGCATATATTAACAATCTTCATTTAAAAATGGAAGGCTATCTTGAAATTCAGCTTGTCTCTGATCATGGCAAGAAGCAAAAATTCTAAAACATTAAAAAAGAAGAAGAAGAAGAAGAAGAAGTGATTATGCTGTTGGTTAGGAGACAATGAATAAAAATAGCCAGGACCTTTAGAAAGAAATACTGAAAAATTTAAAACATTTTATTTATGTTTTTCATAAGTGTTGCACCTTCTAAAAGAACGATCTTAATTCATTCTGTCTGACATACTGAAGGAACAATAAATTATCTGAGAGAACACTGGGAAATAGTAAGTGATAGCTGAAAATAATGGAAATAATTTGATAGGCTATCTCAGATGGAAGTTGAGAAGGAAAAGCAATTCAGGCCACATTTATTGCCTATGTGTCACAAAATGACTTCTAAAATCAGCTATATTTCTTTTCTAAACATTATATTTTTTTATATATTCTCTCCAAGGTCCTGTAGTATTTTTAGAACTTTAATTAGCATTATATGTCTCCATACAGATAAGATCTGCATATTTCTATGTATGTCTCAGGACCACTAAATGGAGCAAAAGACTCCAAATGTAGATTGCCTGCTTACACTTTATTTCTTTTAATGAGATTAAACTAATTTCAAACTCCATACATAATGCACTAATTATGTTTTAGAAGAAATTATGGTGTTGGCTTGTTCCAAAATAAAGGGATTTAATTCTCAAAATAGTCAGATATATTTATATTTAGAATAGAAACATTCAAATCAAATGAAACTAACAGTGAACAACTAAGTAAACAACCTGTAATGTTTAATTGTAATAAAGCATGATGATCAGCTTCTTACACCTCCTTATCTCTAACACCTGACGTGTATGAAAGCTCACAGCTCTATAGAACAAGTCTACAATTTATTTTTATTTTTTGGTATTTATACAGTATATCAAATTTAGAAACTGCCCATCTCACTCAGATAATGACTCTGGGAAGCTTACAATTAAAACATACAAATTGTTTCTAAATACTGTCTTGGGATGCAATTATTCTTATTAAGAATAGAATAGAATAATTGAAATCAAAGAGTTAAAAAGGCAAAGGGTTGGCCTTCAAGGCAGTAACCATACCTGCATGCTTCTCTGTGAGCCCCAAGCAAGTCTGTAGATCCAGGTTTTCAAACGTTTCTGAGAGGACAGGAGACTGAAGGTCTGCCTCACTTCTAGGGGGAGAATGTTCCAAAGGGTGGGGGTCAACAGCAGAGAAGGCACTCTTTCTGGACAGTCAAAATTATTTGAGTGATGAGGTCCACAACATACTTCCCTGCTGACTGGGTGGGACAGATTGATGTAATGGGGTGAAGATTGTTCAGCAGCTAACCTGGCCCTATGCCATGTAGCACTTTAAAGTCATAACTAATATCTTGAATTGGACCTTGAAACAAAGTGGTCATCAATGACTCTTGACCATCCAAAACTGATTAAATAGTTGCATTATATATCAGTTGACGCTTCTGTATACTTTTGAAGGGTAGTCCTGTTTTTCTATTGCATTGCAATAGTTGAGATGGGAGATGACCAGGACATGAATGACTGAACGAAGAACCTTCCTACTCAGGAGACACACAACACAAGTTGAGCAAAGGACCTCCAAGTCAACTAATACCACCTGTCCAGGAGGATTCCCAGATTATGCACCAGGTCTGTTTGGGGCAGTGTAACCTCATCCAGAACCAAAGATGATAAATTCAAAGAATGTAGCTAACACTGCCTGACTGAGAAACCAGTATAAAATCAGATATATTTTTTTATAGCCTACAGTGGAACAAAGCCTGACTCTATGTATATTGCTTTAATGTTTCATGGTTCTGAATGATTTACAACTGATTCCATTTAGCAGTATCCAAACTCTCTGCAAGAGGTATCTTTATAACAAATGTGGAGAGGATGCTATTGACTTATCTAGTCCTTAATGACTGCCTCTGGAGGGGAAGAAATGTATGAATGATCTGGATCATGGAGAACTGTAATCTGGGCAAAAGTCTTTACATAATAATCCAGTATAATAAGCACTGCAATATAATTATTATTCTTTATCTTGGTATATTAATGTCTTCTGGCACTGAGAATAGCTTTAGGACAATTACTTTGATAAACAAGAAATTATGTGTAATGTATACACACAGAATGAACAATGAAGCTATCATGGTGAACTCCATGCCTTAAATATATTGGATAACAGTTAATGGACATTCTTTTGATAAAACTATATCTAATAACTGTCCTGCATATATTTCCAATCATTATAATTGGAAATCAGAAAATGGCTAAAAAAAAGATTGTTCCTATGTAATGATGATTAAGAAACATCTGTTTGCATACATAATAGACTGAATATTATCCAAATCAAATTTTTACAATGGTGTAAAAATCTGTTTGCCTATATAATAGGCTGAATATTATCCAAATCACATTTACAATCGAGTAAAATAAAAAAGCAATTCCGTTTATCAGAAGGCAGTTTAAACATTATATTTTAAATGAGAAAATTAAAATATATAGCAATTAAGAATAGGCTTATCAATTACGTATGTAAGAAACTAGTTCAAGCATTATAATTTTAAAACCAGAAAATCAAACTCTACGTCAGTTAGGAACAGGTTAATGAATGTATTATTCAAATAGTTGCACATTTGAAATATGAGATCAGATTTATTAAATATCGACAGACTGAGCACCAGCCTGAGAGTATGTCCATATCCTGTAGGTTGTCTTGCAAGGTTGGTGTTTAGAGATCTTACTTTTGCATAAAATAGCATGAGAAAACCAATCTTTCTTTGCATTTGTAGCTACTGATCACAATGAGCCCAAACTGATCAGCAATAATGTTATAGTTAATGTGGGATGCTGCATATGGGACATATGCAATTAAGAGTAGTAATATGGTCACTTTTTTGATGTCTTCAAGCCAGTCCCTGAATGTTTCTTGGTTGGTGTTTTGAAAGTGGTTTGCCATTGTTACTTCCTAGACTAAAGTGTATGACTGGCCCAAGTTCACCCACATGTCTTCATGCCTAAGGAAGGACTAGAACCCAGAATCTCCCCTTTTCTATCTGTTGCCTTAACTGGTATATTGAACTGGCTCTCTAACAAAGGCTACACCTTTTTATCTAATCCCAAAAAAGGAGTGCACTTGTCAACTGAAGGATTGAAAAATCATGGAGAGCAGTATCTATGAACCATATTTGATAACTATGAAGAATAAGGCATATAGGTTGTAACACATGATATAAAAAGAAAAAAATAGCTAGGGTTTGACTGTGAAACTAAGAGAAAAAGAAAGCTGACAATAGATATGGATGAAAGTGAACTGAACTTCTGGAGTGGAATTAATGAATTTTTATTTTATTATTTTATTGATTTATCCCATTTTAAAACTACCCATCTATCTCACAGAAAGACTCTGGGTAGTGTACAAATAAAATATTAAAGTAGAAAAACAGTACATAAAATTTAGAAAGCTGAGGATGAATTAAAAACCAGTGTTAAAAGTCAAGTAATTAAAAGGGAGGGGGGCTTTCAGGGTCCTAACCAGTGACGGAATTCAACATTTTTTACTACCAGTTCTGTGGTGGGAGTGGCATGGCTCAGTGGGCGTGGCTCAGTGGGGATTGCAGGGGAAGAAGACTGCAAAATTTCCATTCCCTCCCCACCCCCACCAACCTGCTTTCCAGCTCCATTCTCCTGTGCAGACCAACAAAAGAAGACCCAGCCGATCAGCTGGGACTAGGGAGGAAGCGAATAGATGGGGCTGGGACCAGAGGTGATATATGCTGGTTCTCCAAACTACTCAAAATTTCTGCTACTGGTTCTCCAGAACTAGTCAGACCCTGCTGTATACCACCTCTGTTTCTAACCAGCCCAATGGCTGCATGCTCCTCTATGAGGCCTGAGCACTGTTTTTACACTTTTCCAAAAGGTCAGGAGAGTGGGGCCTGCCTTACCTCTAGGTTCAATAGGGTGGGGGCAACAGCAGAAAATAATGTCTTCCTGGACCTTACCATTCAGAATTATTTAACCAATGGGTCCGCAACATACCTTCCCTGCCTGAGTTGGTAGGATAATCAGATGGGATGGGGTGAAGATGATTGCATAGGTCACCTGGGCCCATGCATGTAGGATTATAAAATCTTATCCAATACTTTCAATTGGACCTGGAATATATTCAGAAAAAAGAAAGTATAGTTTTAATAAAGATAAAAAATATTCAGTGTAGATCAAAAAGCACGAATTTGTACCATATTTCCTAGAGCTGAAGAAGCTTCTTGGATGACAAGTGAAATGTCTTCAAAGAAAAACCCAGAAAGTCCAGTTACCTCTTGGAAAGCATCTTTGGGTATTACCTAGATTGTTGCAGCTATATATGAAACTAGCTATCCATAGTTTGGTGACAATTGCATACTAGAATAACCAGAGATGAGTTTTGGAAAAATATGTGCAATGTTTTATTTTATCTATTTATTTATTTATTTATTACATTTTTATGCTGCCCATCTCACTGTCAAATGACTCTGAGCAGCAAAATTCTGAGTGAAAGACATCAGACAAACAATATTGCTATCTACTTAAAACTAAGGATAGTTAGGAATGTAATGAGAGAATACAGAACAAAATATTGAATGATAATGCAATGTTTGTTAAAAACAAGACTCCCAAATGTTTCAACCACTTGACTCCCAAACATTTAATATATGGAAATGATTTAATACTACTTTAATACTACTATGAATAATAATAGCAGCAACAATAATATTAGATAGTCCCTTTGATCCTTGGGGGTTGATATTGTCCACTTTTAGGTTTAGACTGAAGTCTGTTTCTTTTGAATATATGACCTAGCCTTTAGATTCTGGAATATAGATTGCAACAATCCCTTCTGTCTCATTACTTGTGCTTGCTGGCATAGACAGATATCTTGTTCTAATTGGCATCAGTGTTGTCTTCAATAAGGCATCTATGCCAGCTAAATTGCATCTGAGTAAACTAATTTTAGAATCCTGGTTTGAAGTGACTTCATTTAATAATGCCAGACAAAAGCATGACAGTACTTTAGTCATTAGAAAACAATGTCCACTTGAAATTGCTGCCTGTAAAAAAGTAGAGATGGTTAAATTGATTGCTTTAGTCAAAGAAAAGAACATATCTAATTTTGTTTCCATTTGGAAACCACTTCTGGTCCCCCCCAATATTTTTTTACTTTGGTTTTGCTGATTAAACAGGTTTGTTGATATTACTAGCATGTTATTGCGCAAAAGTAAAAAGGCTGTGATATTATTATCTTCTGCTGTGCTAAAAAAAGTCAATGCCTTCCCCCCTTCTACCCCACACTTTTTCCTTTTCCCTCCCCTAGTTTCCCATTATTTTCATTTTCTTTGTATTTTATATTCTGATAAACTAATAAACTTTTAAAAAAAATGTTTCCTGCCTCTTTTCCAGTCACTGGTTAGTGTTAGAAAAACAGGTTAAATAGTATTGTAATTCTGTAATAACTAGTGGGTCTGCATCACATTTCAACATTTCAGGGACAATATGAATATTGTGGGCATTAAAGAGATGGGTTCCTAAATGGGTAGTAACCTGGGCCTGCCACTCTGGTTCTTTCGGCAGCGCCATAGGTGCAACCATCTTGGATTTTTAAGAGCACTGTGCATTCATGTGGCGCACAAAGCGTGCATGTGGCCACAGTGCGCCCCTGAGCGAATTGGCAGTAAGAACATTTAGAACCCACCACTGGGATAAAGCAAAACAAAACAATATAGGGGAGGAGGAGAAGGAGAAGAAATTACATTAATATGTAAGACCTTGAGTTTGATTTTCAATTCTAGCACTCCCCCTCCCCAAAGTAATTTATCTACCTTGCACCTGTGTTAACTTTAAGCTTGACAGCTGTAGTAAAACCTTGAATTGACTTTTTTTTAAAAAAACTCACGTTATTATAAATCATTAACACTAATGAACTGCTTGCAGAATCTGCTAGCTTTGTTGAGTCCTATTTTGCTGCTCCTTTTAAAATCAGTAGGATTTTTCCCACCTGGCATTGGGATTATGCAATTTCAACATAACATTACTTTACCTGCTCGGTAAGAAGAAAATCTGAAACATATGAAATACAGTCTGTGCTGCTCTGTTTTACTCTTGTTTGTTTTAGTGCATTAATTCCTTGTGTCAAGTACCCATTTTTATTTAATTTTGTTTTGTTTTAATTATGGAACATAGAGCAGGTGGGGACAGTATTCATCAGGCCTTTTGGTTGTAAAATATCCTTGCACAAGTCTGTGGAGTTGGAAGAAGGCTTGCCTTAATAATATGGAATTAAGAGTTCAGGTCATACTCACTGTCTGTTTCTTTGTTTAACATGCTCTTCTTGCCTCCGAGCAAAAGAAAGATAAGGAAAGAATTGTCGTTCAGTGAAATGTGGAAGACTGGCTAAGGAACGTTTTTCTAAGCAGAAAATCATTTCCAGTGGATAAATAAAATGTTCTCCATTATTCTACAGCACAGCTAAGAATGCCAGAGATACAGCCTTAGAAATCTAAGGAGTGCAGAGAAGGAACAAACTATAGTCAGTTTAATAATATGATCTTGTGAATTTTGTGAATGGGAGCATACATGTTCCAGTATCCAGCCAGATCTTCATTTAGGTTTATTTCTGAAGCACTTCTACTAGTGAAGGGGGGGAAAAAACCCTGCTTTTAAATAGAAAACTGTATCCACTTATTCTCTGAAGTGGAAAAGATACAATGGAACAATAGATGAAACTGCAGCTGTGTACCTGAATGCCTTCTCTACAGTACTGTCACAATCTCTTCTTTCAATTAAATTTGTTCCTCTTTTTCTTTCCTTCAGTAATAGAACCCTTCGAATTAATACAGAATGTCCTACCTGAGACAAATATATACGAGTCCATTCAGTATCCAGAAGAGCTCAACAGAGCAGCTTGGTGAATTACACTCTGGTTTTTTGGGAGTTCAATTACATCCCCATTTCAGTGATTCTTGCTGAATGAATGGTGATGCTTTAGAAATCCTTCCTTTTATTTCCTGTTTTTACTCCTACTATTTTCTTTTACAATAACTGTTCCATGTAAATTACTTTTAGCTAAAATTTAGATTTCAAAAAGGCTGCTGAAATTGTGGGAAATTAGAGTTTTGTTAAGCAGATTTCTCTTTCCTTGTTCCTTCAAAATGCTGTGCAGAAGTCAATTAGAAACAAACTAAACATTCGAGGAAGAATTTTTAAAAAATACCTCCTAACTGGCCTTGGGAAATGGCTAACAGAGGAGGAAAAGGAAATGTATGAGTTGAATTGTCTTTCTGGTAAGGTAGACAGACTATCCTATCCACTTCTTTTATATTAAAAATATTCATCATTGAAACTATTCAATTGCATCTTAACTATGTATTTGTTTTTATTTTTCTCATAGGAAGATAATATGTCAACTCACAATTATAGTTGAAAGTTTGTTTTTGTAGCAGCCATCCATATATTTTATCTGAAGAAACATAAGATACAAAATGGGTTTTATTTGGCCTATCATGTGGCCTTCTTGGTTTGGCTGGGTGACAAACCATTCTAGGTCTGTTAACCCAGCTAGTAGTAATCTTTGTTCTCCTTACTAATGTAAAAAAAGTGTTAGGATAATCTCTGAACTAATTGGTTTTTGAAATACTTTGCATTCTGTTTTAATGAAGAAAGAAAAAGAAAGAAAGAAAGAAAGAAAGAAAGAAAGAGAAGTAAGTGAGTGAGTGAGTGAGTGAGTGAGTGAGTGAGGAAGGAAGGAAGGAAGGAAGGAAGGAAGGAAAGAAAGAAGGAAGGAAGGAAAGAAGGAAAGTTTGATCGCATGAAATTGTTTTTCAGAAAAGAACGTTTTAGGATAGAGGCACCGGTTCTGCTACATAATTTTATATCTTGGACTTAATTATAGGTTGTTGGTTTTTTTGCTAGGAGGGAAGATATAGCCTTCAGTTATGTACATAACAACTTTTCTCTCTCCGTCTGCATCAACCCATGACATATGTATATTTTCATATTACTTTTTTTTGTTGGCTGGGGAATGGGCACGCTGTTTGCCAGTTCTGATGCTGTTACAAAGCTTCTAGAAATCTTTTTTGAGTATCTGAGAACAGACAGCAGAAGTTCCCAAACAACCCAGGAGCACAATCAATAATTTTATAACCACTTCATTAAAACCTTGTCTGCAAAGCGTGGACGCAACCATATTTCCATACAGAATGCACATACCCAAAATGTAGAAAATAAGGCAGAAAGGGATAAAGAGAAAATGTCCTCCTCCTCTACTGGCCAAGTGGATGAAAAGGAATTGGAAGATGTCAAAGAATTATTTGTGGAAGAAACTCAGCTTTTCCAGCACTATGCTTGCATCTACACAGGTCATGGTGTCTGTGCTGATTGTCACAATAGGATTTCACATTTGTCCATGCTTCAGACCTTTCTTTCTTTCTTTCTTTTTCTTTCTTTCTTTCTTTCTTTCTTTTTAATGTGTCCATTTTTTTCTCCAGGAAATACAGCCCTTGGGAAATACAGCTCTTGTTTACTTTTACCTGTTATTAAACAACGAAAAACATTTGTTGAGTTTGTTTGTATTTATCAGTTCTTAATGGTCCCAGTTGATGCTTTAATCTGTATTCTTCAGCTTTCTTTCCCCTTGTTCACCCTTCCCACCTTTCCCCCCATTTTTTCCTAGTCAGCAAGTAATGGGAGGATACACTTAGAGCATGATAGGATTCAGAGAGAATATAACAGAAGGATACATATAGAGTATGCATTACTCTAGAGACTTTTTTGAACACACACATAGAATATAAATCATGCACAGTATTGCATGCCTATGTGGTGTGGTATATTACTCCTGAGCCTGTACAATTTCACATTTTAAACTCAGTTAAATCATAGCACCATAAAGATTGTAAAGATAAAACAAAATTTTGCTTTTTTACTTTATACTTTATGCTCATTTACTTGGGAAAAAAATCTTTTTAAAATAAAAATGACTAGATAGGAATATGCAATCATGTTTACAAGCAACAAAATGTTTATCAAAATATGAAACTATGGTATTGAAAGCCATATCAACTTTATTCAGACCCAGGTCACATATATTAACACCTGACTTATTGACACTGTCTTCATCACAGAATTTAAATCAGGGTTTTCCAAAGTGGTCAACATTGACCCCAAGAGACAATGAGCCTATTCAAATAATCAATTGCTGTTTGTACTATATCTTTTAAATTATTTTCATATACAAATATTTGGGGGGTCAGTCTGAAACATGAAGCAGCTGATGAGCTGAAGAGTTTGAAGATCCCTGCTCTAAACCTTGGGGTTTTATAAATAAGGAGCTTGATTCTGCTTCATTCTGTAGTAGCCAATCTTCATTACTATTATTTTTTTATTTTATTGGTTAAAATAAAATAAATAAAAGCAACTTATTTAGGCCAAGTCCTTAACTCTGCTGCTATTATAGGTTTAAATTTCTAGAGAAAGATTTATTACTGAGCCCTTGGTGATACTTTGACACTTCTGGGCTACATAAATTAGACTTCAGTTCAAGACTCAAACCCTGGCTACATCATTGCAGTAAGGAGACAATCATCTTTAATGTACGTAAACTTTGCTCTTCTTCTATTTTTTTTCTTTATAAACAGTTACCAGAAAAATGTGAACTGCCTAGGGAAGCTTCAACCTATAAATCTGTATATTGCTAACCTAAAACAAAGCAAGTGAATATCTTGGATCTACCAAGAAGCAACTTCAGTCTTGCCACACTGCAGTCTTAAAATTTGCTACTTGTTGAAGCAATCCCATATTTTTGCCCTCAAAAAGATTTTCACTAATACTGAGATCTTTGCTGCACCATTCAATCTGTTCACAATATATTCAACAGAACCCACAGGGACAGTGGAAGTCAAACATTTCTAGGATCTGTACTAGTTTAATAATGAAACTCCCTTATATATCAGGTGATCTTAGCCTGCTCAAATCTCAGCACTGGAATTAGACACAGTTGTTGGAAATAAATCCATTCTTACTTTTACCGGCAAAAATATTTTAGTACTACTGTGAATGATAAATAGCTATGATGTTCTGCAGCTGCTGAAGTATGTGAATCATTGCCAAAGATTAAACTTAGATCTCAGGCTGAGTAGGATCAGAAGGGATTAGTAGTATTTGAAATATGGAATTATGTCATAATTGGGTAAACACAAAAATACACAAAAAACTGTCTTCTGCAAACATTATCCATATTACAATATCTAGAATAAACAACTAAAAAGTCTTCTTGGAAAGTACAGATTTAACAGCAGTATAACCTTATAGTTATTGCTACATTGAAGATGTACTAGAGTACCTTTTTAAAAAGATTTACATTTTTTATCTCTGAATGAAATTGACCTTTGGCATTTATACTAAAAGTAAAGAGAAGAATTCTGGATCAACATAGTTCTGTGTGTACAATAACATTAGGTAATGATCAAAATCCTGTAATGTAAAAGTACCTTTCGATCAATTTTCATAATCAATTGACATACATTTATTATGGAAAACCCTATAAAGTGCACAAAACTCAGCACTGCAAATAATCAAATAATGAATCACCTGGGCAATAATTTTGACTCTGAAATTAAAGTTCTTGGTAGAGAAGTTGTTACTCCATCTTAAAATTATGCTATACTCATATTATTTAGAACTGGAGGGTACTTCAGAGGACACCTAGTGTTGAATTATTCTCAACATAGGATTTAACTACATCAACCTTAAAAATAGTAATCTTTAGTATTGGCATTCTGAGGAGCAGAAACAAAGAACTTTTCTGCAGCTCTTTAAAGCACTCATGTCTTTGAAGTACATTTTTGAATCAAATCCTAAATGTTGCATAGTCGAAATAATCTATTTCAATACTTACAGTTCATGACACACTGTAAAGTATTACTATTATTATGGTTGGTCACACAGTCAGTATTATATCACAGGCATGGCCCAGATATTGATGGTTTTGATGTTTCCACTGTTCAAATTTCTCTTCAGCCATTTTCTAACTCTTTGGATGTAACCAAAGTTGGACTAAACACATTTTTAACTTGTTCATGCTTGTTGCTGCTCCTGCTGCTGATTCATCCCATAGTCAGCTGGATATTTAGACTGGATTTGGCATTTTTGCCCACCTAACAAGTCCTTTCCAGGGACCTGCGGTAGGCAATTTTCATTCATTCATTCATTCATTCATTCATTCATTTTCTATAGTCACCTAACTCAACCAAGTAACTCTGAGTTACAAATCTAAAATTAAAAAAAACATTTAAAAGATTCACAAAATAAATAAGTACAAAGAGCAGTTGTGATTATTAATTACCATATTTTTCAGAGTATAAGACGCACCTGAGGCACCTCAGTTTTTGGGGAGGAAAATAGGAAAAAAATCTGCCCACCAGGTATTCATCGGGCTAGTGTCCTTAGTCTGGTCAGCTTCAGCACATTATTTTATCCCCTGGTTAGGACT